>NCSJ02000143.1:0-105281 GCA_002812745.2 Scytalidium lignicola
CTAAGGGGTTCATGGACTTAGGGGACTTAAGAGGTCCAAGAGGTCTAGTTGGATTTCATTATCTATATAAGCATATTGTAAGAACATAAGAGTAGACTTCTCATGTTTAACCTAAATACATTACTAAATCCTACCTTTGACTTAGTTGCTTATGTTATATGTTTCTATTGTCCTTGAACATTTACCTTACCCTTAGCTATCCAATGACCTGGATAACATAGTTTTGTAATACTTAATAATCTTGTTTAGTCTTTAGTAATTAACACAAAGTTATAACTTGTCTTTTAACTTAAGTATAAATAAGATAAAAGCTCTTGTTAGACTAATTAAGGGTTAGATTTATCTTTTTTATGTAATAACTTTTAAGTAGTCATGAAATATTACAAGCTTATCTTCAGCTAAGGTATAAATAAGTTTTCAAGATAGAGTTTGTCCTTCTTCTAAGTTAATATAATGCTTTAAAGAAGTATAAAGGGGTAGAATTCTAATTAAGTTTATATTAAAGACATTTAAGTAATTATTATATTTTGATAGTATAACAAGTTATGTTTTACTAACTTCCTTATTAGTATTCTTTTATGATTTTGAAGAAGTAAAGATTATTCTAATTAAAATTACAGTATACTTAGTTGTGTAGTTAACNTTTTTGAAGTTGTTTTTTTATAATGATTAATAATAAGTATTACTCTTAAAGAGGAAATACTTAAGTGTCTTCTTTAAAGTAAATAACTTATGGTTTTACATTATTATGTTATAACTTTCTTAATACAATTTCATATCTATTAAACTTAATTATTATAAAGTTATAACACTTTGTCCTCTTAAGTCCTTAACTATTAATAATGTAAGTTATAATATTTAAAGTTTTATAAGTAGGAATATTTTGTTTATAGAGTTATCTTACTGTTAAACATTAGTTAACCTCCTTTATTGTTTTGTTTAATAAGAAGTAATAATGTATAATATTCAAATCTGACCTTATATCTAATAAGGTTATCCTTATTACTTATTTCTTTTCAAGTTAAAGAGAAACTCTTACTTTTAACTATTTTAAAAGGTGTTTACCTTCTTATTAAATAGTTGTTACTTGTCCTCTTAATAGTATAGTATTTGTATTAGATGTTTGAAGGTAATTATTAGTATAATAGCTTAATTTCTTATATTAATAACATTAAACCTTAAAAAGAAATAGTCTAACAACTTTTCCTCTTTTGATTATTAGTTAGTCATTAAGAAGGACAACATTAACAGTTGTTACTTTTTATGTTAAAAGAGTTTAGTTTGCTTAAAACATACTTAAAATCTTATTTGTCTAACTTATTTGTCTATCTTGGTTTCTTAGCTGATTGATCATAATTACACTTCTTATCATAATGCCTCTTCTTTGGGTTATAATCAATGTTTTAACCCTTTATACTACATTGATCAACTTTATCCTAGTAGTTGATATACCTTAAAATACAATTTGCTTTCTCAACTCTAGTCAAAGTTTGTTTNAAAAAGTTATATACTTAATACTCCTCAAGTAAGTACTTTGGTAATTCTAACTTAATATTCTTGTAATTGTCTAAGAAAGAATTGAATTTCTAGTCTAGTTTTTATTCAAGGTAATATAACTTTATAACAGCTTTGAAGATGTAAATAAGGTTATTTAAGATGTTACTCTTCAAGAATTCCTCTATTTCATCTTAACAAATATAATTATAACAATTTTATTAGATGTCCATAATATAAGTAATCTAATATCTTTTGATAATGCCTTTTAATATACTACTAATGTATATAACTCTTTGAAGCTTAATGCTCAATTCTTAGATTATAACAAATTAAGAGTATAATTTAAAGAGAAAAGTATGAAGTTCATTCTAATTAGTCTTCTTGTATTTTAAGGCAAGGAGTTACAATTTCCCTCAAATCTTGTTGCTTAGTTGTTAGTAAGGTTTAGCATGGTGATTTGTCCTAGTAACTAGTACATCCTATGTAAAATCATAAATAAGAACTTCTCTCCTTTTAAAAGCTTGTAAATAAGTTTTCTTCTTTTCAAGTTAATCTTGTTGTTGTCTAACTACAATTCTCCTGTTTAACTCTTCCTCTGACAATAAAACAAAACTCCTTAAAATGGGTACTAGAGGAGAAGGCAAAGGTAGATCAGGTAATAATAACTCTTCTTGTTATAATGTTACTAAGCTGGTAAAGAGGAACTATAACCTTTCTACTTCTTCTTGTTATAAAGCTTAAGTTCAACAAGTCTTAACCATCTTGATTCTTAACAGTTTACATACCTTTTATTAGGAGAAAAAGATTAATATATCAAGAGTATCCATATATAAAGTNAAAAAGAGACTAAGAGGCTAAAACATAATAAGAGACTAGCAATAAGATAACAGTTAATTAGGTGTAAATTTACTTTAAAACTCAATACTCTTCTAAAATTACAAGATTGATCTTTGACTCTTGTTAAAGAGAAAGAGAAACTCTCCTCTTTATAGACAAGAGTTAATAGTTAAAGAGTAACTAAGACTTAAACTACTATCCTTTTCCCTCCTTCATGTGATTAGTGCACTAAAGCCTTGACATAACTTTAGAATCTAATAATACTTTTACCTTTTGTTTAATTATAATAACTTCTAAAAATAATATATTCTTATTTAAAGTTTTAAGCTTTAATTCTCTAATTACTCTCNTTTTTTATATTATTAATAGTCTATTTTCAGCTGTCTGCTAAGTTTAATAATTATGGTTGACTTTTTTTATTACTCTTCTTTTATTTTATTTTTTGCAAGTTTTAAAGCTTTATTTTAAATTCTTTTAATCTTATCTTTATTAATATTTAAAAAATTGTTGTTTTAATTTCAAAGTCTAGAAATTCATCAACTTTCTCTTAAGTTAATGTATAAAGTCTAACAATAACTTTTAGTATTTATTGTATATTCTTTATTAAAGGATTTTCTTTATTTAGAATATTATTATTTTTCCTTTGTTCAAATGTAATAATCTCTTTTTTTAGGTTAAATCTTATTCAGAATAGTTAATTAATAGTCTTTTTGTCTAAGATCTATTAATTAAATCTTAACAAGTAATTTTATTGTCTTGTCCTTAATAATGAAAGTTTTATATTTACTTATAATTTATTTTGTATAAAAGTGATTGTCTTATAACTTCTTTTAATAATTAGTATTAAGTTATTTTAGTCAAACAATAACTTATTAATTATTTTAGNTTTTTTACTAAAAGATCTTATTTTTGCTAGTTTTTAAAAGTTGTATAATATATTAACATCTTAAGTATTTATAACTAATATAATAGTATACTTATAACTAAAGTTAATCTTTAACATTAAATACNTTTTTTGGTTGTGTTTTCNTTTTAAGTATATTAAACTTACAAACACTTTTACTCTAAGTATATTTCTTCTAACTTTTTCATAACTTAATAACGAATTTTCTTGTCTTAAAATACTTATAATTATTATTTGTTTTTTTTTATTCTTATAACTACTAACAAAGTGTTTAAGAAGTTTATACTTGAAATATAACTTCTTTTTCTTTTGATCNTTTTAGTTTTTCAAAATTAATTTTAAACGAATTTCCTTTTACTTTAAGCTTTTAATTCTTGCCNTTTTTAAAGTTTTCTCTTTCTTATTATATCTAAGTTTATAAAATCACNTTTTATTAACTAGTACTAGNTTTTTAGTCTGACNTTTTTCTTTGTAAAAGAATATTATCTTTTTTTTTTGNTTTTCTTTTATAAATTCGATTATTAAACTTAATAAATTTAATTATCATTTTTTCTAATATATTAAACTATCTAATCAACTTAAATATATTATTCTTAACTTTTTCCTTGAGTTTTTTTATAACATATTGCTTTAAGAGTTTTATCTGCTTAATTTTTTTTAAATTGTATACTTCTTGAATTTTACTATATAAGCTAAAGTTAGTCAACTTCTTTATTTTAAAAATAAAGTCTATACTTTGTANTTTTTTTTATGTTTATACTATTATATACTTTTTCGATAATAACTTAAAAGTTATTAAGATTTAAGAAGATATTATATGNTTTTTTATTATTAAGCTTTTATTCTATCTTGATAAGTTATAAAGTCATTCAAATATAGTTAAAACTAATTAAAAGCCAGTTTTATAAGGTTTAATATTATTCAGAGTATTTTATTTTCTTTTCTCTTAAATCTATTCTTATTAAACTTGAAGAAAATTATAATTTGTACTTCAAACTATTAAAGCTTAAATTTATCTCTTGTAAATAATGTTAAAAGTAATACTTTTAAAGGTTTTGTCTTTACTTTATTTGGTTTAACATTATTTTGTTATCAAGCTTGAATATTTAACATAACTTTTACTTTTTATATTAATATAGTTTTCTAAGTTATACTTACNTTTTTTATAACATAACTTGTATTCAAGTAAAGGTGTTCAAAATGTTATTAGACTTTTAATCACTAACATATGATATAAGCTTGGTTACTTTGTAAGTTTATCTGTAGAACAAGCTAACTAAAGTTTTATAAAGTAATAAAGTATATTGTAAAGTTGTAATTTAGGTTGAATATGAGGTTTTTAACTAAAGTTTTAAGGAGTATGTTTTTTGTCAGGGTCGTCCGTACGTAGAGTGAAGAGAGACCCGGAGGCTGAAACATAATAGGAGACTAGCAGTGTGATAACAGTTGGTTAGGTGTAGATTCACTCTAAAACTCGGTATTCTCTTAAAGTACAAGATTGATCTCTGACTCCTGTCAAAGAGAAGGGGAAACCCCCATTTTTATAGACGGGAGTCAGCAGCTAAGGAGCAGCTAGGACTCAGACCCCTATCCTTTTCCTCCCTTCACGTGATTAGCACACTGAAGCCTTGACATTTTTATATAGACAATTAATGTTTCCTAGGTATAACTAGTCTAATTTAATATAACCTTATACCTTTTATACTAGTGTATACCTTCTGCATAAGTTATATGACTCAACATTCTGCTAATTACTGATTTCTCATAGGCTGTCATTCAGCACTTATCAGGTTGTGACAGTAAGATTTGTAACATGTTATAACAAAATTATAGGAAAAAATATTACAAGAATAGATTAATGAATTAATAAATAAGTAAAGCTATTAAGTTTATGAATTAATTAAGCATTGTAGATAGAGTACAGCAAATTAATTAAATATCATTGTTGTAATATGCTCTGAAAATACAAACTTATGTCAGCAGGTTCGTAAGGCGTTGTTTACTATATTAGATTCGACGGATATTATTCTGAAGTCGAATGAAAGAGTTTAATAATTGATAGTGAACAAAAACCAATTATAAGTAGTTTGATTAAAAGTCCAGATAATAAAAGACGCTATATCTTTTTGCCTGCTAAGCACGTTAATATATGTATGCAAACTGAGAGTTTGAAACAAGCGGGAAGATTTACGGTAGCATAGAGTTCTCTGCGAGTCGGTAGATCGGATTTATGTTATTTAAATAGTAGCTGCAATACACAGGCCCTCCTCCCCTCCTATTTTACTGTCCCCTCCCATTTGATTGATTGGTGGCTCAGCTACTCTATGACCATACCGCACGCTCATTCACATATCTCTTCCGTACGTAATTAACCGTACAACCCGATAGCACACCCACACTCGTTATACAGTAATATTAAACCTAGTAAATGAATCTGAAATTTGGTTTTTTGCTTAATCAATTATAAGTGGTTGTAGTCGGTATCGGCAATTTGTATGTGGATTTAAGTGAGTCTCGCAAAAGTCTTCTTTCCTTCTTAACGATCTCAGTATTCTGGGGCTCGAAGGTATAGCAGGTAACGGCCATTCCTGTCCCCTTGATTCTGGTGGGATAAATACGCTAACGTCTCAGAGCGCAGTCGCCCGAGCTTATACTTATAGTGCTTACAGTGAGCCTAGATGTCACAGAGGTCTTCATCGAGGACCACCGTAGCTAGATATGGAGAGTCAATCAATCATATTCATCCCGCGCATGTTTCGTCTCAAATTATTGACAAATTTGCCTGGGTTGAGGGATGTGCCTTCACGGCTTTGAACACTAGCTCAATAGAGTCGCAGCACGACCTAACCCACGATTAATACATCATGGTTCGATATTTTTCATTTATTGTTTTCGTTTCTACGGAATATCCCAGAAGAGTTTGTAATAATGATTATGCAAAGTATTTCTATACGTTCTTTGGTCTAGGGATATTTATCAGTAGGCATGGCCTTTATCAGGGACCTTTTGCACTACTTCTTCTAGAGCAAAACGTGGAAGGGAAGCTAATGCAAGACGTGCTATACTGGGAATGGGGACTGCGCAACTACAGATAAAAGCTCGCCACCAAGTTTTAGACCTAGTCTTAAACAACTCGGAGGGGACTAAAAAAATTGAGCCCGACTCATTTAAACTCGTCATATATGAAACCATCAACCATCGAGAACCTGTTTTTTCTAACAAAAGGCTAATCAGGATATTTTTCATTTTAATGGATTTGACACATCGGCCGAGACGACTAATGTTGTGGCCCTGCAACAAATTATCTGTGGCTCTGATAGTTGCCAAAACTCCCAAGATCAGTTTGGATGTAACAAAACTATAACTAGGGATGGCTTTAATGTTCGAATCATTCGGCAAAACTTTGGCGAGAACGATTTTAGCAATTGTGAATCTGCAACAGTGAGTGATACCTAAATACCGTTGCTTTCAAAAGCTGATGGGATCTGACAATCACTAGGGAAGCATTGTTGAACAATGCTTTCAAGGGTCCGGAGCTGGTGGTGCATGGGCTTTCGCACAGACTACTGATGCCTCCGACTTACATGAATTTTACCAACTGTACTTTGAGTCTTCGACGATTAAGGTGCCTAAAGAAGTTGAGTTCAATTCAACACAAGTATCTGCATCGTCTTAACTTTAACAATTCCAGTAAATTAGTAGTAGATAGAGTTAACTTATGTGCAATTATTGGAAGGCCACAAAAATAGAAAATATGTTTGTTGGTAGAATAGTGGTTACATACACGTGATATTCACGTGCCCCTGTAAGCTAGTCCCGATTAGGTATTAGGAACGAGCGAAGCTCCTACAGCTTCACTCTCCTACCCCTAATCGTACAACAACCATGGAATAGCACAACAAGTATATTACGTATAATTGTGTACCGTACTACGTGCTGCAGGTGAACCGACAATGTTAATTAAGATGTTTTACTTAGAACTTAAAGGCACTGAGACGATATGCCCTCTGCGTCATAGTATAGATTTCATACTTTCTAGTCTTCTGCAAGCCGTTAGTAATCATTCAATCTAATCGCAACTTCTTCACTTTGCTAAAGAAAGATTGAATAATAAAAGTTTTATTGTAAATATAAATCAAACAAATATATGCAATGAAGTATTCTGTTAAGCGGTTGTAAAGCTGGTATATGTTAGTTAACTACCACCGAATATATCTCGAATGTAATTTGAATATATAGGGTTCGAGAATTTTGGATGATTTCTGATTTGAGCAAAAGCTATTCTATTTTTGGTACTTCTGGTCAGTCCATAATAATAAATGGAGACGAACCTTCTGATGTGGGAGTTAACTGTACTCCCAGACGGAAAGAGCTTAGTGTAAAACCGCAAAACTCCTCGAGACTGCCCCAGCAACCTCGATATCTCAAGGCGGTAACTTTATTTGCTCAAGTATCTCTATGCTCTACAAGTCAGCACTCTTAGAACAACTATTTGCACGAAAATGAGGATGAGGGTTTTTATAGTGATCCTAGAGGCGCTGAGGATAATGATAGGGGTGTAAATGGGCACGAAGACTGCACTGACGAGGATTGCCAGGATCATACAGTTTCATAACTATAAGGTAATCTCTGAAGGTTAATGTACTCTACTACATAAAGCTTATACCCNAAAAAAAACATATCATGTGGGTCAATAATATCTTATATTTGAATGAAATTAATTTCTAATTAATGTGGGAAGTTTTAGCCCTCTATCAGACTCTATCATGTTATAATTCTATAGATTTAAATTTCTCCCGAGCAGTAACCTTAAAATCCGCACCATATAATAGTAAAAGCCGCAGTCCCGATTCAAACCCCTTCTCTGCGGCTTCATGAAGTGGTGTCCATCCGGCGTTATTAATGGCATTGACATCAGCTCCATTCTCCAACAAAAGCTGGATAACAGCTGGATTCCTTCTTTCTGTCGCCAGATGTAGCGCCGTGCACCCGTTGCTGTCTTTTTCGTTGACGTCAATGTCACAGGCTAGTAATACCTGCACGATGTGTTGGTGTCCATTTTGAGCGGCGATGTGTAGTGGATTTTTCCAATCGTCTTTTATTTCCAGTTGACATTGACAGTTTTCACGGTGTTTCGTAGGCGAATTGGCGTTTGGTTTTGTTGGCTTGTCGGAGCTTTTAATGTCAATTGAATTCCCTATCGCGCTAACATGGGGCGGAGATGCCTCCGCTGAGTTACTGGTTTGAATGGTTGCTTTAGGGAATGGCTTTACCTTTGCTGTGTTGCTGGTGTCGTATTGACTAGTATGAGGTGTCACTGGTGTGTGCTCGTTCAATGGTACATCGTGAGCTGGTTGGGAGAGGAGGTAAGGTGCAGTTGTGTCTGCATACAGTGAAGAGAAGTAGATCCCTTGATTGGTTTGGGAGGGAGTTGGAGACGTCGCGTCGGGTGACCATGTTGCATAGGATGAATCGCTGTCAAGATTTAAATAGTCGAATACATCGTCATCCCAGCCCAATGGCGTGTTCAGAATCCCGTTTTCAGTCGCTGCAGTGGCCGTCTCTTTTGAGACTGAGTACTGCTGCCAGCTCTTAGATTCTGGCGCTGCATTGCCACATCCCCGCGGGAAGTAGTGCTGGCTTGAACCTGGCATGTCTTGGATCTCATGCTGGCACGAAGACATATTGGGATATATACACAATGGTATGGACAACTCGCCACCATGAACCTGGATTTGGCGTCTTTTATCTTGATGAGTGTAAGTAATGGGGGCTCTTTCTGTGAGGGTAGATTGAGGAACTATACTGCGAAATCTCCGCTGAGAATTCCGATTCTGGATTTTCCGGCGCTCTGCACGGTCGGACGAGCCAGAAAAGCTCTGCGCTGTTGCTTCTATTTGTTCCCCTGCTTCCATATTGAAGAGACTTGGCTCTGAAAATGGTGAGGTAACTTGATCTTATTAACGAGTCGGTTTATTTATTTGTTAGTTTTATTGTAACCTAGCATATCTCACTATCTGTTACGTCCATCCATGCTACTTTTTAGCCTTCCACCTGCAAGCTACTGTATTAAGAGCTGGCTTACTGCACCCGCGGGAGGGCCGTCCAAACAGCCCCGGTAAATGCAGTCGGCGGTGGATATATGCGATTGCGACATACAGTCAAACCCCTTGCTATAAGAAGACTGCAGATAAGGATCTGACTAGTAAGAAGCTACCACCAAGTCCGTTTTTTTTTTTCATTCGTACTTTTATTATTAACTAACCTCAGTAGACACTATAATTAAGAGAACTCCGTCTACAGTCACAATAATAGCGCCTCTCATTAAGGAATAATATATCTTAGTAACTACTTCGTCTTTGTCTGCTCCAAACTCTCGGCTTGCGTGATAGTATTGGTGAGCAGGCACATGAAACGAATTCGCATAATTAACAAGCACATGAAGAAACCGTTGACAGAAAAAGATATCTCGGAACCCGAGATTAGATGATCTTGCTAGGTGAAAAGCCCGACGTTATAGCTGTTGCAATAAAATTAACCGTATTTCTTTTATATTTAGTCTAAAATACAACTATTTCAATATGACCTATACAGATTAATGTTGTGGCTGCGGTATTCCGTATTTTTCCTACAGATTTTGCGTGATTCAAACTACTACAGTACTTTATTGCCCCCCACACCACCCAAAATATTTCACACCTCCAGGGGGACCAAACCGGGATTATGACTAGGGTTCTGACGTTTTGTACGTACACGCGGAAGCAGCCAGAATTTTAACTTAATTAGCCTTAGGTCGCAGATTCGTACGTTATGACTGACACTATTGGTCACTACAGGCTATTCTATAGACACTATACACAAGGTTAATAGCCGGTGTGGTGGGATTCTTTGGCTAACATGACACCAAATCTTAGATCCATAATTAAGGTTGCCCCCCTGACTAGCCAGATACCGAACCTTTGAGCCGATTTAATCCTGGGCTTCTCATTCACGCGGCCTTTCCTCCGTCGGGGTGGAGCACTCACACGGCCTTTCTCACGTTGCATTCGTTCCAATGCGACGTAGGAATGGCCGCGTGAATGAGAGGCCCACGATTATTCTGACTTATCTCCTTGGCTTACCAATCAAGAGAATTAATATTGGAATCATGACTATCCGGAAATCCACTCGGGAAGACAGGCTGCCAGAACCTAGTCGTCAGCTTCTTGTTTACAGTACAAGGCTTTCCTCAACGTGGCCCTCCTGTGGTCGGGGAGGACGGTTGCACGTGTATCCCCTCAAATCCAGGTCACTGAAGCTTCTCAGGCCAAAGTTATATACAGGGATATTGTCCACTTAAAACTTTTCATCTTCCTAAAGCGGAGAAAATTGTAAGGCAACGACGCTAAAAGTGGCTCAAAATGGCTTATGGGTCCGAGGATAATTACAGAATTATAATGTAGAGTGCGTCATCTTATTCGGTCGAGATGTCACCGAAAAGCCCCGCTTTGCCACTTGAATTGGCTTCGCGACGTCTCCTTTAGCCCGTTCCCTCGCATTTTCCCACTACTGTTTGTTTGTTCCTGCCTCTTTTTCTTCATTTTACACACACACTACAGTAATTCGTAGATCCTCCATCAGTCTCAAATAATGTACTAACACTACATTAATTAATTCCTCCTCGCAACATGCAGGGAACCCATACTTAGCTGTAAATACTTTATCAAGTTATCCCCCATGTTAAGACCTCCTACTCCCAATTAGTAATAATAGGGAACTTCTTGTTGGGTTTTCTTAATCAGGAAGGCGGTAGGCCCGGCAACGTTTGTGTTATGGTTTATTAGCAGATGCTGAAGCCACGGCCGATGCTTAGGTGTAAGGGCGATGGGTTAGAGAAGAAAAGGAGCTCGGGTGAGAGAAGATGAAAGGCAAAGAACGATCTGGTTAAAGAAGAAAGAAAAAAAGAGTCTAACATTGATAACAGTATAAAAACTCAGTTACAACCTAGCTGCAAATCAGGAGATGTAGATGTTTGTACACATACCTTTGTTAGTACCGGAGATCAGAATAGTAGGCTTGATGAAATTTTAGTACAACAAGATCTAAACAAATATGATCTTACTATATATACAAACTTTGAAATACAAATTTATAGATTGAAGAAGTTCTTGTAACGCTCACCACTTCTTATAAGCAACCATAAACAACTTGAGCAAGAACNAAAAAGTTAACTACTACTATGACAAATATCATGTACTAAATATAGCTGAAGGAAATAAGGCTTTCGGTATTATACATCAGAAGCAGATCAATATAGTAAACACCTTAAATATCTACTACTTAATGCTTGTGCAAGCATCAGATAATCATGCAGAGTAAGCCATGCAGGCAGGTTTGGAAAAGACTTAGTTAACAGGGTTCATTTACTTTACGAGGATTAATGGATGGCATAGGCAGTGTCGTTGTTACTGCATGATTTTTAGAGTTAGGAATTTGACTAATAATTACTAAAAATTAAAATTTAATCTAGTATTAGTGTAAGGTTAAATTAAATTAAGTTCTTTAACTCCGATTTTCTCTTATAAAACAGTGGGAGATTATTTAAGTTATAGCCTACTTGATTAATTAAATCAAACTCTTTATAGCCTACAGCTAACAGCTGGAGGTCGTTGGTCATACAGGAGCTTACTGGCCACTGACAATATGCGTACATTATCTTATTATATGCCGTACAGTCTAAATTTGTATTGGACGGACTTAGTAATATATGACTATAAGCGAAGCCCCAGTACGGTACTCACTCAAGTCCCCATTAACGGTTAAAGAAAGCTCGTTCGAAATACCTTAGATATCTAATATTCCACAAAATACGGTACCGCACAGGCTGGCAGTACCTCGGCTCGCTCTCTCCTCACCAGCTCACCTAAGTTTCCTGAGCAACCTGAGCAGTTCCTGAGCAGTGCCCACTTCTCACTCACGCGTTTGATTTCCAATCAGGCTGGATATAGACTAGGCACGTTATCCTCTCATTTTTGTCACGTTTTGTCGATGATCGCTGGGAAGTCCAAACAGGCTCCCAAGGATCCCGAACTAGACCCTCATGAAAATAGATCCACGTTATGTCACAGGTAATTGCCCGCAGCAATAGGATATAATTGTCTTATTCAAGGACCATTCCCACGTCAGCGAATATCTCTTGCTATTTGAGGTGTTGATGTCTGCATATCGTAAGTTGATGTCTGCATATCGTAAGTTGATGTCTGCATATCGTAAGTTGACGAAAGAGGTAGGAATTTAACTTTGAGAGATAGAAGCCTCCCTACACCTGAGACGTTGAACTGATAGGGTTTAACTACATGCTAGGGAACACTGGATCTCAAATGTTGTTCACATTAGTCGAATCTCGATGACTATTTTACTATGTTAAATGGTAACATGGCTATGAATCGTTCCGTTTGGCAACGTCCCTTAGGCCAATCAAGCATCTAATTTTATGTATTATCCTCCGAGTACCTGGCCTTGTCAGTAAAACAAGACCTCGCATACATCAAGTCTCAAATTATCTTTATATCCCTCTCAGGCGTCTCGTTTGTTGACAGAGCTTTTCCTTTCTCTGAAAACGCTGGTGATTGGCGCTTTGAGGCTATAGCCTTGTCCAACCTCGATATAAGTCTTTTAACTGTGAAGCCAAAGCGTCGGCCGGCGGTCTGTCATCAGCGTTGACTTCGAGACAGGACGACATGAAGACGAGGAAAGAAATTAAACACTCGCGGAGGGGCGGCTCGAAGCTAGATGCCTTGGCCCGTAGCTCTTCGATTTGCTGTGCCACCGAGGGATTGATCCTAAACATTCCGTCGTCTATGATAAAGAAGGCATTGTCTTTTACGTGTGCCCGTCTATGTATTGTTAGTTGATGTGGCCAAGGAAGGAAGAAGCTTTCGTCTTGATGCTTACCTGCCTTGCCGAAACACTTCCACGCCGGTCCATCCGATCAGAAGCCAGGTGATAAACTCCAGGTACACGCACCTAAGTGACCATACGTCGTATGCCCCAGTCAATCGTCAATTTAGTGCAGTTGGATCACACTTGGGTGCCCTGTATGCTGGGGTGCAAGATATTCTAGTGGCCTCGTTGACTCGGCTGTTCTTGGCAGAGGTATGGAACCGGGAGAATCCAAAGTGGGAAATTTTAAGGGTGCCAAGGGTCGATGTCTTATTGTAGTCCTTGGACCAGAGAATATTATCTGGCTTGATGTCGCCATATCGTCCATATAACCTTTCATATTCTCGACCCGAAGTCTGATGAGTTTGTCAGGAGGTTTATTCAAGACAATGTGAATGTTTCTCAACGTTTCGGCGACCCCAGCGCATTGTTGTGTTACCCAAAGCACTCGCGAGGATGATATCTGAAGGAAGTCTTTGGGCCTGTCCTGTTCCCTCCAAAATTCTCTGAAATTGCCAGAAGCCCAGGGAAAGAGAAGATGATAAGTTTTGGTTTGATTCTGTTCGCGTTCGAAGGTCAGGAGCAACTTGATAATATGAGAGCTCTTAGGTTGTGAGGAGAACCTTGTGAGAGCATCGACCTCATGTCAGAAAGCTTTCTCGTCATCATGGAGGAGTTTCTTGCATGAAAATGACTCCCGCGCATCACTGCCAATGTGGCTCCCAGGCCATCCCGAATCAAATTTCACCTTGTATACTTCACTGAAGCCTCCTTTCACAGTCAAGATCTGCTGAGAGACGGGTAGAGTATCATTGCGACTAAGGATAATGTGAGGCACACCTTTGGGGAAGCTAGGAGCTTCATTGTGGCAGCAAGGGACTTGTCTAGCATTGTGTCTGCTTCGTCATGTCGAGATTCTGTCGTCTGAGCTGCATTGTGATCATTGTTCAGGCAAGTAGGCGCCGAAAAGTGCACCTCGATAGAGGAGTAGAAACGCCCCTCTATCTTCTCAAGTGCGGCCCTTAAGAACGACGCGGTAAATGGAAATTTGTGGACAGCGTATCCATATGTCTCGATAGTACAACTGGCAAGAGAACCTTGGTACGTTGTAGGGTCAATACCACAAGCGAGTAGGACGTAGTCCCGAACTTTAGAGGTGGAATCCTGAACAACATTGCAGTGACGAGATACTTGGTGAATAAGAAGTTTGACATGATCACTTCCGAACTTCTCCACAACTATCACAACTACGGATTTGTCTAGACTTGAATTACTTCTGGAGGTTTGCTCGCAGACTTCTTTAGATTGCACAATTGATGATACTGTAGTTGCTAATGTTGACTCGGTCACATACGTGTCAGATGAGTCGGTGTTGACTTGAATTGTACCGCTCATTGAAGCTTCCGATACTAGTTGAGGGGGACACATTGAAATACTCTCGTGCTCGCGGCGTTCTGTTAATGTAGTCTTCCGCACCTCAAGGCCGATGTTCTTCTCACGCTCTGGAGACGAAAATTTCGTGTCATAGGTCCCTCCAGTATTGTCAGAAGTGCCGCGGTCGGAACCTCCGGGTTGGCTCGCAATGGCATTATTGGACGACGCCGACGACATCGATACAGAAGCATTCTCACCAATATCCTCCCCATTCAGGGTGATCTCTCGCCTCCAAAGAGACTCGCACGCACGGCGATAGACCTTGGTCTGGAGAAGAGTTGGGTTGAAAGAAAAGCTTTTGATGTCCGTGAGAAAAGGGCGTGGGCGTCCGGACGAAGGTGTGTGTGAAGAAATGCCGATTCTCGCTGACATTGATGATGCTTTTTCGAACAGCTTTTTGCTGGAGTCTTGCTCTAGGACTGATGTCCTCTCATCGTTCGATCGCCTTCCCAAGATCAGCATGCACAATATCAGCATGACAAGTAGGTATACACAACTGGGTGACTTGAAGGAGCAGCGACAGAGCCTGAATCTGAACACCAAGGTTGTTCTCTTATTGCACGATCTTATCAGCACGCCGAAGGTGGAGTATCTTGCCATTGCTTGGTGATTTCTCTGCCTCAGCCTTCACGGATTAGGCATGATCCTGAATATGCCTAACGACTTTATCAGTTGCGGTCGTTGACTCCCTCAAGCGAGACTCAAATGAAGGCGGAAATGTGTTGGGGGATTTGTGGAGGAATGAACATGTCTCACAGATGGCAAGTTCAATTCTCCCAGTCTGTTGAGCGATGTTGTCGACATGGTCCAAAGCTCCACTAAATTCTTGTTGAAGATGCTGCAAGCCGAAGCCCAGCCTTATCACGATGTCTGCCACTCCCATGGAGCTGGCCAGAAGAGATGTCACGGATATGGGATCCATGATAGAGGACGCTTCCCTTCAAGTGCAAAGTCTCTTATCGCGGATCTTTGGCACACCTAACAGTGATGGGCAATGAGGGTGAATCCGCTAAACAGCGAAGGCACAGGAATGTAAGATCGTAAGGACTTTTCATTCTGGGCTGTAAGGCTCGTGGCAGCGCAATCCCGCCACTGGAATACGCCCAGCTGTTGGTTTAAAGGAGGGAATGATCAAATAAGGCTACGCCAATTGGAACTGCTGTCAGCTCACGCACGCCTTTTCGTAGCCAGTGGTGACCCGCGCGGCAGCAGAATACATAACAGGATTCGCTCTGCTCCGTTAGGTCAGAAGCACGCTAACCTCAAACAAACCTCACCTTGATAGGTGTCGCTATGCTTCTGATACGAACATCTGGGATATTGAGTGTCAGCCACTGCTTGTCTACTAGAGATAAGGAACGACAGTAAGCCCCGAGAAAAAAAAAGTTTGTAAATATGGAAGCTGGGGAAAAAAAAGAATCTATAGCTGCACCCTCGAGATCAAGTGAATCTATTTACTTGTGGTATGTTAATTTTGGTATAAGTCGGATGAAGCCTTATATAATTATACTTACTGATTAATCTTTGCAAGAGGGAGCTTAACGCACGCAGTTCCTAGCTGCTTCTATTGCTACCTCTTAAAAAAGTCATACATCAATGATGAAGCCATCAACTCAGCTGAATCTTGTGTCCGGCGAGGAGGGAGCTACGAACCATATTTCTCGTGCAGACGGATATACTGCGGGTGTAAATCGCCTTCGAGAACTGCGCGATACTCTCACTATCGCGGGTCGGGAAAGGATCAAGCACACGCTAAGTAGAAGAGATTAGGAGACCATGAAGAACCAGGAAGCCGTAGAAATCAAAGTTACAAGAATAAACAGGATCTTAGCTTGGTGGAAACATCGATACTGAGCGGGGTTGATGCCAGGCTCAATTGTACTGTTATGTATGTGTGGGCTTAAACCGCTATAGATTGAACCGGCTCGAGGAGGTCAAAATCATGTAGATGTAAAAGAATGTGGGGGAAAAAAAAATGCTGATTAAAGAATTAACAGCAACCATAATAAAGAGAGATCGAATTGATGCTAACCATTTATATCATGTTACTGGATCATTCAGCTTGGTTAAGTTAGTTAGATGAGATGATCCTATTGTATTGAAGAGCGAGGAAACTTCTAATTTATTCTACTCCAATATCGCAATATCTGCCCCACGCAACACCGCTTTTGGAGATGTAGTAGGTCTCTAAAGTGTTAACCATAAAGATTGGCTCTTACAGCAACCTCTTCAATCAAGTCGCAGATCTCGTCGCTTGCCGACCGCGGGATTTCGTGTCCGCCGTCATGCTGGAAAGAAAGCGGTGCGTTGCAAAACCGGAGCAACTCCAACGAGTGATTGCGCCATGCATCCTCCCGACCGTAGATATGGGCCGTGGGAATTGAAATTCTAACTTTGTCCACGGCGGGGTGAAACATGTTGTAGTTATGACTTACGTCCTCCTGACTGCTATACCCCGAGTCAGAGTCGAACTCTGTATCGGGTTGGAGGAAGTAGGGCTCCGGAATGAGATTCTTCGGTACTGTGATAGGACGACCATTACTCAATGGTTTCGGCGCAGTAACACCAAAGTACCCGCGCAAGTCCATTCCGTGAGTCACATCGCGTGAGAAGGGCAAGGGAGAACAGATGAAGATCGCAGCACGGAACAACGGAGGCTCCGTTGGATACTTCAGTTGGCGATGAAGGATGAATGAAGCGGCCAGAGATGCACCCTACAGTGTCCGGTCAGTAGAACCATGGAGTAGTATTGCCTTGGCCGAATGCATTAACACGTACCTGGCTGAACCCCATAATAATATCTACGCCACCCAGCTGGCGAATATATGCATAGATCCTTTCGTGGGCTTTTCTTACTTTGTCTGTTGATGGGGAGTTATACCAGCACTGATAAGGTCCCGGGTGCAAGTCTGCCACGCCAGGAGCAGGTTCGCATCGTCTGTCGGCTGCAACAAAGTGAAAGTTATATGAAGATGGCAATAGGGCGCGGAAAGCGGCTTATGGAAATGAATAAGTTTCCTTTCCCAGTTCGAAACAGCAGGAATGGGCTTGTACTGACCTGTCTGGGACCGAAAGACATCTGCGTTGTCCCCCATGCCGTGGAGGCAGAGAATGCGTATAGACATTCCACGGATTTATATCTAAACTTAGATAGATAAAAGAGAATCAAGGTATAGGAAAGGTGGAGAGTATAGTATAAAGGCGGGAAATGTCCTATAGTGGCGGGAACCAATACCTACTAATCTGGGAGAGAAGAGGGGGGACTCTTCCTTTTATCAGCAGCACGGCGACTAAGCAGCCCCTGACATAGGATTGTCTGCGGGCCGTTGCTTGTTGGACTGCTACGAGCGGACTGTAGTATATATGCCGCAAAACGAGACTTCTTTACGCGGAAATAGGTCACAGTTTCATTTTAGGTGCCATTTTTTGTAATCTCTTGAGGTTCTATTCTATTGCTTACGAGTCATTCACAGCTTGATGTGATGACCCGAAGCCCTACTTTCTCTGTTTCTATCTATGTACATAATTTTATTTTTCGAGAGCTTCTTTCAGGAAATCTACCTGCATTTTCATCAACCGCGGGAAAGATTCGCCGGAAAGAATATCCATATGACCTCTGCCTGGCTCGATATGGAACTTCTTTGGTTCGGACATGTGCTCGAGCAGTTTTTTCTGGTCCTCGGCCAAAGAGATCTTATCATCCTCCCCAGTCAAGAGCAGGACAGAGGTCGGAGATACCAGTGGCATCAGTCCGAACGGTTGCCATGCCGCTATCTTGTAGTAAGTTTGCATGGTGGTACTGTTGCGGTAGTTTGGTGCTGCTTTCTCCGCATTGAGAATGATCCTGAAATCTTCCGCGGCGGTTCCGACGCCGAACCCAGCAGGATTTTCTCCTTTTTCTGTTAACACCGGAAGCATAAATGGAGGGTTTCCTTTGACTTGAGATTCACGATCCTGCATTGCTTTGGCCAACACCTTGGATTTCTTGCCGCCGAAGGTGAAGTCAGTCAGAGGACATACGGCGATAACCCTTTTAGCTCGTTTATCAAGAGCAGCTGCCGTCAGGCACACCATGCCGGCGAAAGAGAATCCCCAAAAAGCAATCCGCTCTGGATCAACCGTGGGTAAGCCCGTTAAAAAAGAGAGAGCGTCACTGTAATCTTCAGCCTGTTTGACAGGATCAAGCTCCTGGCGCGGTGTCCCATCGCTGAGGCCCGTGGAACGCGGATCGTAAATCAACGCAGTAATTCCTGCTTGCTGGAAAGCTTCTGCAACCTCTGGGATGAACATCTCCTTGACACATCCAAACTAGAAACATGTCAGTTTCCCTTGCCCTAAATCTCTCAATGCGTACATCTATTAGTTTGGCTTACCCCAGGTGTGAGTATGACCGCTGGGCTCCGTCCACTGCCAGTAGGGTAGAGCCATCCTCTGAGTGTAAGTCCATCAACAGTTTTGAACTCCACGTCCTCATGGTGCGACATTGCGAAGTGAAAATCAACCCGAAAACGCTTCTGATCATACAGTTCTAGGGCACGCAATATGATGGCAAAATCAATTCGCCAATTTTCTAATATAGTGATGAAGAGCAACAATGATGACAGAAAGGTGGTCAGCTGGTTAGAAGAGATTGCTATCTATTGCGGTTATTCTGTCTCTGTCTCTGAGTCTGATGGTGCTCGATAATCGGTGCTGGTTCTGGCCGCCTTCATACAACAACAACAGTCCCTACGATTTCCTCCGGCGAGTTATCATTGCACCGTCGGTTATCATGATGAATCTAAGACCGCCACAGCCTACCGTCACGGCCTACCTGCACAGCTTACCTGCAAAGCTTACGGGTACCCACAAAACTTATCCACAAACCCTACCCGCAAAAGCTTATCCGCAAAGCTCATCTGCAAAGCTTACCAATGACCTAGACGTGAGGCTTTTACTGAATTTCCAGCCAGTTACTAAATGCAAGGCTTACACATACTGTCAGCAGCCATGATGTGGAGGAAAGAGGGAGATCGGGGTGACAGGGGTTGGCACAGCACAGCAGCGGTTCATGGTCGATCACGTGAGGGCTGGACCGTCATATTACAAGGTATCATTATGTACAAAAGGTGTGGGCAATGGAAAACAGATCAAGTCAGTTTCTTCAAAGTCTGCTGTGTACAGGACTCATTGGAAATCATGATAAACAGCAGCTCCACGTCGGAACGCCCGGTCTTCACCAATGGAAGCAATGGGACTTCTCATCCACCTATCACAGTTCAAGATTCTCATCCACCTACTGCAGTTCAAGATTCGCATCCATCTACCGTAGATCAAGGGTATCGGCAAGATCCCATTGCAGTAGTGGGATTTGCCAACCGTCTACCGGGTCACAGTACTAATCCGACAAAGCTCTGGGAGTTTCTTGCAAGGGGGGGGATTGCGCAGAATGAGCCTCCGGAGTCGCGGTTCAGGCTCGAGGGCCATTTTGATGGCTCCAGAAAGCCTTATACGATGAGAACACCGGGAGCAATGTTCATCGAAGATGTCGACATTGCAGATTTTGACGCTCCTTTCTTTAATGTCCCTCGGGTCGATGCCATTGCCATGGATCCACAGCAGCGTCAACTGCTGGAAGTTGTCTATGAAGGGCTGGAGAATGCGGGCATAACTCTCGAGCAATTAAATGGCGCCGCCTATGGGTGTTTTGTAGGCTCGTACGCTGTCGGTATGGAACGCAACTATCTCTCTAGTCAATCCAGTCCCTTTTACTTACCTGATCAGACTACATGGATATGGCCGCACGAGACCCAGAATATCGTCCACAAGGTATCACAATTGGCGGTGGTCGCGCCATTCTGAGCAATCGAATTAGCCATTTCCTCAATATCAAAGGCCCTAGGTACGGCCTGCGTTCCCTTTGAATATTGCTACGGATACTGACGTGAGCCCATTATAGCATGACTATAGATACCGCATGTTCTGGCACATTGGTGTCTATGGATGTTGCTTGTCGTTACTTGCAGACAAGGCAAGTTGAGGGGGTCATCATTGCCGGTGCAAATCTTTATTGTTCGCCAGAACATTGTTTAGATCAGGGTGCCATGCGAGGCGCATCTTCGGCGACTGGTAAGTGCCATACATTTGATGCTAAAGCCGATGGGTACTGCAGGTCCGAGGCGATTAACGCTGTTATTTTGAAGCGGCTGGATGACGCTATCAGGGATGGAGATCCCATTAGAGCAGTGATTCGAGGCACGTCGACCAATAGTGACGGATGGACGCCAGGTATTGCAAGCCCCAATTCAGATGCTCAAGCTGTGGCTATTCGCGCAGCTTATGCCGCTGCTGGCATCACCGATCTCAACGGGACTGGTTATCTCGAGTGTCACGGTACTGGTACTCCCGCTGGAGATCCTATCGAAGTGACTGCAGCTGCATCAGTGTTTGGGCCAAGTCGCTCCCAAGACAACCCACTAATCATCGGCTCTATAAAGAGCAACCTGGGGCATTCCGAGCCAGCCGCTGGCCTGTCTGGATTACTTAAAGCTATTTTAGCAATCGAAAAGGGCATCATCCCTGGTAATCCTACATTTATTGATCCAAACCCTAAAAGTAAGTCAGGCTTCTGTGCCTCCAGCATCGATTGCCACTTAGGGGAATACTAATGCGTATGGATAGTTGATTTTAAGGCTCTTAAAGTTCGTGCCACTAGGACAGCCATTCCCTGGCCAGATTTGCCAACTCGAATTGCCAGCGTGAACTCGTTCGGATATGGAGGATCTAATGCTCATGCTGTTTTGCAAGATGTAGGATCCTTCCTCAGGACGTTCAACAGTAAACACGTATCCTCTCTCGCTGCTAAAGTTGAGGACTTGTTTGCCGATGACGATGAAGTTGCCGAAGCGCCGCAAGTGTTGGTATTTTCTGCAAACAATGAGCCATCGCTCAAATCATATTCTCAAGAGCTCAAGAAGCACTTAAGAAATCCCGGCGTCTCTGTCAAGCTATCCGATTTGGCCTATACGCTTTCAGAAAAAAGATCTCGTCACTTTCACCGGGCATACGTCGTCACCAAAAAGACCGATTTTGACCAAGGAGCTATTGTGTTTGGAAAGAAGAGTGCAGACGTTCCCAAGATTGGTTTTGTCTTCACAGGTCAAGGTGCTCAATGGTCGCAGATGGGGAAAGGTGTTGCGACATTTCCTCTTGCAAAGAGGCTACTGGAACGTCTCGACAAAGCTCTCCAGACACTCCCGATTCCACCTACGTGGTCGCTCTTGAGTAAGTCAAAGTCTTCCAAGTTTTGATGAGCGCATCTAAAAAAGTTACAGCCGAGCTTGTAGAACCTCGAAGCCCCGAGCAACTTCGTCTTCCTGAGTTCTCGCAGCCACTCGTTACGGCTTTGCAGCTTGCCATATTTGAAATATTCAAGGGCTGGGGCATCAATGCACAAAGCGTAGTTGGACACTCCTCGGGCGAGATCGCAGCTGCTTGTGTTGCAGGGCTTCTGACACCAGAAGATGCAATTAAAGTGGCATTCTACAGAGGTCAAGCTGCAAAGGACCTTCAGGCAGAATCGGAAGCTGACGTGGGTATGATGGCTGTTGGCCTTGGCCCTGAAGATGTTCAACCCTATATCTCCGACTCGGAAGACTACATGCAAATTGCTTGTTATAATAGCCCCAACAGTGTGACACTATCTGGTAAGGTTTCAGAACTCGAAAAAGTCAGAACTCGCCTGGTGAATGACAGCCATTTCGCAAGATTGTTACAAGTTAACCTTGCCTATCATTCTAAATTTATGGCCAAAATTGGCGAGCATTACCAGATATTGCTCCAGAAAAACTGTAGCAGTGGAAAATCAATCCCACGAGGAGTATCTATAAAGATGTTCTCATCGGTCACTGGTAAACTTATGGATCAGCCAGCGGATGCCTTGTACTGGAAAATTAATATGGTATCGCCAGTTCGTTTTGACCAGGCATGCCAGGACATGCTCTCTGGACGTGAAGGCGCAGACTTCATCGTTGAGATCGGGCCAAGTGGTGCGCTAGCTGGCCCGGTTGGTCAAATCAAGAAAAAGCTCCCCGGTCAGGGTTCTAACATTCAATACTTCGCTTCTTTAAAGAGAGGCCCGGACTCTGTGATGTCTATGTTCGACGTCGCTGGCAGGGCTTTCATCTCTGGAGGGTCCGTTGATCTAGCGAAGGTTAACCAAGGGGGAGAAACCTCTGAGACAGACATGCCTTCAACAATTGTCGATCTTCCAAACTATGTGTGGGATCGCTCTACCAAGTACATCTATGAAAATGATGCTAGCAAAGATTGGCGTTTCCGGCCGTTTGTTCACCACGATCTCCTTGGCGCCAAAATTTTAGGGGCTCCTTGGCAGGCACCTACATTCAGGAAAATCATTGACCTCGAGCATCAGCCATGGTTAAAAGATCATAAAATGAGCAGCGATATCATATTCCCGGCTGCAGGCTACATTGCAATGGCCGTGGAAGCTATTTACCAGACAATACGGAGCATCAATCCTTCCAACGACATTACCTCAGCCGACCAGTTACGTTACAGGCTTCGAAATATCAAGTTCAATAAGGCACTTATTATGGAAGAAAGTAACCCAACGAAGATGATGCTCACATTAACCCCGAATCCAGGGACAAAAAATCCTTGGTATAATTTCACCGTGATTTCCAAGAGAGATGATGTTACAAATGAGCATTGTCAGGGTCTAATTCGTCTGGAGGATGGTGTTTTTGCAGGTGAGCGTGCTTCCTCTAGTTAATCAAGAATTTCCATAGCTAACAGATCGAATAGGAGCGTCTGCTGCTGACTTAGCTCCTCTTAAGCATTCAGCACCAGCCAGTCTGTGGTACAAGGCAATGAGTGATGCCGGATACGGCTTTGGGCCTCTCTTTCAGAGACTGCAGGAGGTAGAGGCAATTTCTGGAGATCGATGCAGCCGATCTCTCATCTCTCTTATCGAGCCTACGTCAACATGGCAGCAATCACCTTACCCAATGCATCCGGTAATTATTGATGCCTGTTTTCAGTCTGTTACTCCATCCTTGGTAGCAGGAAAGAGGACGGCAATGAACGCAGTCTTGGTTCCCGCAATCATTGATGACCTGATAATCCACCCACGGAAGGCACAACATGAAATTGGCCTCTCTGCCGCATATTCAGAATATGTCGGTAGGGGACGACCAGAAGAGAACAAGAACTATATGGCTTCATGCTCAGTGTATGACCGAGAAACTGGAGCGGCGTTGCTCCAACTCAAAGGACTACGCTTCCACAAACTTGATACTGGTAAAGATTCTTCCACAGCACAAACGTACACATGTTCGGAGTTCAAGCCCGACATTACATTTTTCACCGATGAACAATTCAATTCTTTCGCTAGCGAAGAACCTTCCACGACAATTGCACGGGTTATTGACTTGGTTGCTCATAAGATGCCAACTTTGAAAGTCATGGAAGTTAACCTGAGTCCGGGTGATATATCAAGTGTCTGGTTTCAGGATGACACTAAAGCCTCTAGGGCGGCATATCGTCAATACGCTTTTGCCACCTCTGATCCAGACACATTGATAAATGTTCAGGAGCAATATGAGGCGCGTAAGAATACAACTTTCGATCTGTTTGATATCAGCAAGCCTGAAATTCAACCTACGGACATGGTGTACGATCTTCTTATTCTGAAGATGCCGAAGTTGTCTGAAGAGGCGCTGGCAAATGTGGCCAAACATTCAAGCAAGCTACTCTCTGAAGGGGGTTATGCATTATTTATCGAACAAAACCACCTAACAACAGATTTGGATTTTACAGATGACGCAGGCTTACAACTCACAGCCATCATGGGGACAAATGGATTCTCCAAAACTCTTAAGATTCCTTATGACACGGTTCAGTCAGTATATTTATCTGTGATTAAGCCTAAAGACGTCGACAAAATCTCTGTTGCCCGGTCAATCTCTCTTGTAACGATCTCGGAAGTGGAGAATCCTATTTCTAGCGTGAAAAAGACACTAGAGGAGTCTGGCTGGGAAGTATCTGTTCATCCCTATCCATTCAAGGATCTCAAGCCCAATAGCACAGTTGTGATAGTCGACGAGCTTTCTTCGCCGATTCTTGCAACTATCACAGAGGCTCAATGGCAGGCGGTCAAGGACCTCATCAACCGAGAGTATGGCATTCTTTGGGTCACGTCCGGATCTCAACTTATTGTTACTAATCCCGACAATGCTCTCGTCCATGGATTTTTCCGCACAATCCGCGCCGAAAACCCAATGCTCAGACTGACGACACTTGACGTGGAGTCAGTTGACAGTCCCTTCTCGATCTCCGCTGTGGACCGCATCTTGGAGTTCTTGCAAAAGCCAGCAGTTTCCAAGACAAACAGAGAAAACGAGTTTGTAGAAAGAGGTGGTGTCATTAATGTAGCTCGAATTCTGCCTGACGAAAAGATGAATCAGGTCAAAAATGATGAGAGTTGGGGTGCAGAGCTCGAATTGAAGTCGTTGCATGATTTAGTACCCTGTGCAAGACTGAGAGCTGAGCGCTTGGGAACGCTTGATTCACTTCACTTTTCTGAAATATCCGAGGGCGAACTTCCAGTCGCCGATGGATGCGTAGAGGTCGAGATCTACGCGGCCGGGTTGAATTTTAAGGTATAAATGCCCCCCATAGCTTTATTTTCTGAAATATAGACTGACAAGATGCGGACAGGATGTAGCAGTGACTATGGGCATTGTCCCTGAGAATGAGCACCTGCTAGGTCTTGAAGGTG
This sequence comes from Scytalidium lignicola, assembly GCA_002812745.2. Taxonomy (NCBI): domain Eukaryota; kingdom Fungi; phylum Ascomycota; class Leotiomycetes; genus Scytalidium; species Scytalidium lignicola. The sequence goes on from NCSJ02000143.1 coordinate 25,374, forward strand.
CAGGTATCATCAGACGCATTGGCAAAGGAGTAGACTCTTACAAGCCTGGAGATCGGGTGGTGACCTTTGAGAAAGGTACCTTTGCCAACAGAATCCAAGCCACCACCGAGCGCACTCATCTCTTACCAGATTCAATGTCATATGAAGTAAGGTCACTCCCCCAAGAATCCTTTTGTCTACTTACTCAATCTACGTCCGTAGGAAGCATCTACACTCCCTAGTGTCTATCTTACATCAGTGTATGCTCTGCTGAATATGGCAAAGTTGAGAAAAGGCCAGGTAGGTCATCTGTACATTGTCTTAGATTCGAGGGATTGTTCTAATGTTTGTAGTCAATACTAATCCACTCCGCTGCTGGAGGAATTGGGTTTGCAAGTATCCAACTGGCGCAATATGTTGGAGCAGAGGTAAGTGCTTACCTTTCTTGAGAAGATCTATTATGTGAGGCCCTGCTGATGGTATCTAGATATATGTCACCGTTGGGACAGAAGAGAAACGAAAGTACTTGGCTGAGAACTTCGGTATTCCACCGGAGCGAATGTTCTCTTCCAGAACAACAGCTTTTGGCTCTGAAATCATGAAGGTCACTCAAGGCAAGGGTATTGACGTGATATTCAATTCATTGACAGGTGAACTTCTCGACGAGTCCTGGAGAATCTGCGCCGATGGTGGTATCATGGTTGAAATCGGGAAGAAGGATATCGTTGACCGGAACTCCCTTTCCATGGAGCCATTCGATCGGAACTGTTCTTTCATGGCCTTAGACTTTTCGCACAAGCAGATTTCCGATACTTTAATTGCAAGGTAAGACATCTTCACTCTCTATAAGTAGCAGGCTAATAACTGTACAATCAATTAGTCTTTTGGACCGGGTCTTCAATCTTATCGAACAAGGCCACCTCACACCTATTCGCCCCATAAAGATCTTTCCCTTTGAGGAAATCCCGGCTGCTTTTGCATTCATGCGTAGTGGCCGTCATCTAGGAAAGATTGTTCTAAGCAATGGTGAGGGGGCGGTCGTGAAAGTTCCTGTACGGCACGCAAACCGGAAATTTGCCCTTCGAAGTGATGCAGCTTACCTCGTTGTTGGTGGCCTAAAGGGGCTTTGCGGAACCCTAGCAGTCTTCATGGCAGAGCATGGTGCTAAACATATCATTGCTATGTCGCGTAGTGGCTCTGGAGATGAGAAGTCTCAAGGAATAATAGAAAGCTGCAATGCACTCGGGTGTGAAATGCAGGAGGCTAAAGGCGATGTTTCCAACCTGGAGGACGTCCGACGTGCATTCAAGCAAGCCCGTCTTCCGATTTGTGGCATCATCCAAGGTGCCATGGTCCTAAGAGTAAGTGCTACTTTTCGGAATGTTGACCATATTCTAACTCGGATGTAGGATAAACCATACGAAATCATGACGGTGGATGAGTTCCACACCACAATCTCGAATAAGGTACAAGGCACTTGGAACCTCCACACTGCTGCTCAGGAGCATGAATTGACCCTTGACTTCTTCACTATGCTCTCTAGTATTTCCGGTGTTGTTGGGCAGAAGGCCCAAGCCAACTATGCCGCTGCTAATGTCTTCATGGATGCATTCGCCACCTATAGACACGGCTTGGGCTTACGTGCCAATGCGGTGGACTTGGGCGTTATTGAAGATGTGGGTTATATCGCAGCGCGTGATGGTATGCAGCAACAACTGGACACAGATCAATGGCTTGGGATCAATGAGGCCGTCCTTCGCAAAATCCTTAGCTACTCGATCTTCCAGCAAACAAACCCTATCAACAAGGCCAGCTCCGCCCAGCTTATCACCGGCATCCCTGTGCCTCAACAGGAGGACTCCATCCTAGCTAAAGATGCTCGATTCGGGGGTCTCTTTATCGGGGAAAGTTCAGTGAACGGCGGAAAAGGAAACAATGACGGCTCCAAGGATATCCAAGCCTTCTTCCTCAGACTCCGCTCTGGAGGCGATCCCGCAGCTGTGCTTGCCGCCGGACTCGACATTCTCAACAAGCAATTCATGAAGACCCTACGCCTTAGCGAGCCCATGGAGCCTGCAAAGAGTCTTTCATCATACGGACTCGATTCGCTTTCAGCTGTCGAGGTCCGAAATTGGGTGCGCATGGATCTCGGTGTTGAAGTCACCTTACTTGAGATAACCAGTGCGGCATCCTTGATTTCACTGTGCGAAAAGATCATTGAAAAGATCTCTGCGGCTGCCCCGCCAACGAATGGGTCGATTTGAAAGACTGAGAAAGTTTAGTTAGACATAATTTTGACGAGTCTTATATAATTAGAACAGATCTAACGTTAGATTTTTATTTACAGTATTTATCTAATTTATCCCATCGCCTAGCAAGCCATGAGCAATTGTGCAATTTGTGCATTTTATGCTTAACTATGCCTAACTCAGAATATCTCTTCCAATCAATTGCTATCCGCTTGCTACAAACCTAGTTAAATGAGTTACTACCGTCCTGTTATGCAAGAGTTGTGTATGCACAATTGGCCATGACTTGCCAGGCGAGGGAATAATAAATTGAATAATTAAAGTTACATTCTATTTAAATAAACATGATCTTTCTTCATTGTACAATAATATTTTCTTGTTCTGAAACTGGATATTCAACTCAATTATTCTTACCCTTGGTTGAATTGAAAGATTCAAAGAGTAAATAAAGGCCTAAACTGAATCTAAGTAAAGTACCTTATATGCATAAAATAGCGCACCAACTATTAACAATATATTCTCGAGGAAGAATAATTGCAAGAATAAACAGTAAAACAATGACTAACTCAAGTATTCTAATACCATAATCACAACTGTTAAAGACAGACTACAATGTCCTAATTTCGTCAAATTTGCTTTATGTAACTTCTACAAGAAGTACAAGTCAGCNTTTTTTAGTCNAAAAAATAAAATATTAACTATAATAATTAATTATAAATTAATTTATGATCAAAAACAAAATTAAAAAAAAGGAGTTAATAATAATATGTTTAATAATATAATTAATGTAAAAGATTGAAGAAATATTACGGTTTTTATAATTTTCAAAGAACGTTTAATATATATACCAAATAAGTTATTGATTGAATTGGTGATAAAATCTTAAACTCCGAAAACGTATATGTAATATCTAAATATCATGGATGAGTTCTTGCAAAATTGCAAAAGAACTCTTAGTCGACTTGTTAGAGTTTTGAAGAGCTTCAACAAAGCAAAGTAAGTTATCTATCTCTAGACTGAGCGTCTTTCATTCACCATCCTTATGAGTCTTTCTTCTGTCGAACTTTAAATCATCTTTTGCATTATAGCCTGGGATCGGAGTTTTTTAGATGTGAGTTCGTCAAAGCTTACAACGTCCCTGACTCTATGACAGAGTACTTATTGCTGTCATCATTCCCTGGGGTTTATGGTGTGTGCATTAGTTGCTATTCCTAACTTTCGACGCTATGTCATTTTCATCGAGTAAATCCTACTTAACGCCAAACTTCTTTGTCATTAATACGATTAGCTGGTACGGGCAAGCCCTGAGCGATGACTCTCATGCCATGATATTTCTCCAAGCTTTCCCCAAGGACATTTATAAACGGCCACTGTGCATTCTTCTTGAAGAAATGCGCCCAAACCTTGAGAACGGCCAAGCTCAAGAAGGCTGGGTCTCCATGGAACTCGAAGTCTCCATCGTCGAAGTCTACAAATGCGTAAGCTTCTTCGACGACACGCCTGAGCCACTGCAGTATGTGAAACTCGGCATCTTTGATGATGAATTAGCTAAAAGTCTCTATTGTATCAAGAACACCCCCCTCTCAGAGAACCGTTTCTGAGTAGCACTCACCTGTCAGCGGCGCAGAGTCTATAGTGCAAGCCAGAGCCGAGAGCCATTGGCTCAAGAAGACGGCACACTCCAAGCCTGATAGTGAGTGTCGTACGGTCCAGAAGAAGAACTGGCTTCGAGCCACGCGGTCCAGTCCAAGCCGAACTGGAATACTGAGGGCATGCGTGGCATACAGCACGGCTGAGATGATGTTATCATCCCGTGTGACGGGTGGGCAGCGACTGAGAGCGGCGGCAATTTGGACAGGGTCGCGCGAATCAAGCTGGCGGTGCGGTCCGAGGTTCTGATAGATGCGGATATAAGCTAGAGCAAGCATGGCGCTGCAAGTGAAGGGAATAGGCCCATGGTCGTTTTGCTGATCGAGGCTGCTTTCGGGGGCTAGTCGAAAGCCTGAAGCCCAAGAGTGTAGAGCACGTCTTGATTACAGTTAGCAAATGCAGCTTGCCGACAGTAAATGCGAAGCTCGGAAGAACTGACTCTAATGTTTCTGCTTCCTCTCTGGGGAGCGAGGTCTGGTTGACGAGTGGAAGTAAAAGATCTCTCATGAGATAAATGCGCTGTATGAGCCCATGGAGAAGAATGTAATTACCAAGCGGTGCCGGGAGCGGATCCAACATCGTCGGCCTGCTACTTTTTGTTAATAAGAGGCGCAGAGCGTCCTGCAAGTACAGCTGCTCTATGGAAACCGTTTGCCTTGCAGCATGCCACTGGGATACAGTAAGGGCGTTCCACTCTCTAGTAGTGCATGGAAGTCTGAGGAATATTTCACTAGTCCGGACAACAGGGTAGACGTTATACGCAATACTTGCTGTATGAATGAAGGCAAAAGCGCTGAGCTTGGCTCTCCTATTAGACTCTTTGCGGACCCAGTCGTGCCACGCCGTCGCTGTACGTCTCTCAATGGATGCCGGTACGGACTCTTCGTCATCTTGGAGACCAAGATCGCGTAAGATCTGGGCAAGCAGTCGTTGCAGCCTCAGTGCGTCCTGTACAAACCACACCTTCTGAGCCCAAGCGGCGTAGCCGGTGAGGAGAATCAGAGTAGGGACAGTATCAATCGGTTCCCAGGATCCCCAATCTAGCTCTGACACACCAGTTGTCAGTACTCGATCTTCCATCACTCTGTCATCAGTCCCGTGTTTATGAAAGTGGAGAAAATCTGCAGTTCCGGGCCCAAACCGATCTTGCTCACGCAGGATCCTTGCCATCAGAATAGCCTTTGCAGCCTCGTACAGTTGCCTTGATATGCGATTCTCAAAACAGTGGACCGCACCGATGGCGCAAATTGCTAGGAGCAATTCCATGGCGGTCTCGATGACGCGCCACGTGTGGTGAATAAATGGAAGGTTCCGGATAAAGCCCTCAAAGCATGCGGTCACATAGCGAGTCAGGGCGTGCCTTGAGGGCAACTTGAAGTTAGGACCGATGACATCTCGGAAGGCTTCAAGAGCAAAAATAATCTGGGCGTGTTGTTCGTCAGATATGCGGCTGGTTGCAGGCACGGTGTTGCCATGTCCTAGAGCAATCTATAAGCAAAAGCCCACCAACAGAAGTCTCCCCAAGTCGACTGGCAACTACGTACTATCCTCAGGGAAGTCCTCCACTATTCTTCCTGCCCTAGGAGCAGGCGGCAACCAGGACCCAACAGGCGTTTCAAGCCTTTCTTCCATTGGGCGACTAGGTTCGGAAGAAGGGCCATCGTTTGCAGCACTGGAGCTGTTCTGTGCGACATCCCAGACCTGCGGATTCGGGATATTGTATGTCAACTCTCTTCCGTTGAAGTACGAGAACCACTCTGCGGATAGCCCTCCAAGGCCATCAAGAAAGCTACCAAACTCTCGAAATTGGTCATACGCGGTGAGATCGGCCTCTGCGAGATCAAGTTAGTTTGTGGTGGCCATTTTTGCGAATGTGCCGAAAACGAACCATTTTGCAGGAACTCCGGGGAAAGGTCTAATGGCTGATATGTTAGGGGTGAAAAAACTGGCAAGTTGCTCGTATGATGACTTCCATGCCCATCCACTGCATGATCTGCCACTTTTCCATGGCGAGTAAGCAGATCTCGACGAGAGAATGCAGCCCCGCACTGGCACAGAAAGGGTTTCTCTTTAGTGTCTAAGCAGCAACATCGTTAGTTAGGCCTTGTATATGCCTTGTTATGGAAAGACAAGCGGCAGAGGGGGGCAAAGCAGAGCAGAACACAGTAAGAAAGCAGAGAAGAGCGAGGCTCACGTATTCGCTCATGGCGTTTTAAATGTTCGCTCCGCCGAAACTCGCGATGGCAATACCCACATGTAGGCGTTGGCCGTGCCCCTCCCCCAGCACGATCCATCCAGCTGTTTCGTTCCCAATCTAGCTTGGTTGGGGATAGAGGTAGAGGTGGAGGGTTGGAAGGTAGCGGTTGGAGGTTGGAGGTTGGAGATTCATGCAGTAGAGGGGTTTGGAGACTGGGAGATAACGAGCGCGACCCCTGGAGGACGCTACCGCTCGTTAACTCTACATGTTGGAATTTGCATCTGCCGGGCATAGAGCAAGATGAGCTGATTCACGACTCTGTGGAACTTCTGGAGACAACGACCCGTGGACTCGGGTTTGGTATCAGCTGTTCCCAGGGCTTCAGTTTCCCTGGCGATTCGGACTAAAGCAACGGATCAAGAGGGGTTGGTACGAGAGATCTGTTGGCAAGGGTCAACTCTAGGTTGTATACGTTACCAAAATGTCTCTAAAACAGTCCTCATTGAAATATACTCAATAAATTGTAAAGTATCTCTTTGCGTAACTTCAAATTTGAGGTGTCTTTGCAGCATACATAGTGAACAGTAGTTCATTGAAGAGTAGTAACCTTGGGCACATCCGTGATAGTTGATAGCTACAAGCCGTACCTTAATCCTAGGGCACAATCTCTATCATGCTTTAAACAGTATAATTCTTCAGACATTTCACGAGACACATTTTTACCATTAGGTACTTTCAAGTAACTTGAATCTTTTAAAGTATTTCAAGCATTGCTTTTATATACACGTGCCACGCAAATAGCCCTGCTAAGGTCTTATCTTTCTCGCCAAGTTTTCCATAATGCTGCCCATGGGCAGTGGTTGTTTTCTGTAGACGTACTAACGTAGCGGTTCGGGTGGGGGAGATACTACTCAGGCGGGAGACTAGGTGAAAGGGAATGAAGTCGTAACAAAACACGAGGTGAGCTAAGGTGCCGGGTCTTGCATTTTTGTATTGCCTGTCTTAGCAATCGCGATTCTCAGGTATCAGAAGGACTAGAGTGGGATGGACGCTGCAAACGAGATGAATTGAACGAACGATGAACCACAGATCTCGACCGATCCTTGTAGTTGGTGACAATAATGCGTATTGTATGTGTCGCTACTCTATCAGTACGCTCGTTTCAATATTTCAATCAGCGATGGAGGCCCTTGTCAGTTGTGGAGGTGGAGGTTGGAGGTGGAGGGCGAGCTGCGAGGGTGTTAACACTCGACTCTCTCCAACGCAGCCAGCTCCACTCGGGCGATGGAGCCAGATTGTGGAGTCAATGTTGGTTGAAGAATGGGCAGCAACTTCAGCAATCTGTTCAGTCCAGATTCCAGATTATAGGGTTTAAAGGGCCCGGCCAAAGTACTATTTTATAGTTTTCTTCGTAGATAGGATAGTCTCATCTCATGTACATCGTCTACAACTTGACGTCTCTCCGTTACAGCGTGCATAATGGCGACTCCTTATACAATTCACACGTCGATACTGTTCGACCCTAAGAAGAAGGAATGGCTCAATGACATGTCCGTTACGGTCGACCCAACCACTGGCTGCATCACAAAGTATTTCCAGCGTACAGAGGATCTAGGAGACTGCGTGCCAAAGAATGACATTGATCTCCGTGGTAAATATGTGCTTCCCGGTTTTGTAGATGCACATACCCACATCTTCCTTCACTCTTACCAGTGAGTGCAGACACTTGGGAAGGACCAGCTGAACAACTGCTAAACCTGACGTTTCAAGGGAGCGAGCGTCTCTGAACCAAAAAAGAGACGAATCGCCAACAGAACGAATCATCCGAGCTGTAAACCACTGCCGAACTGCTCTGCTCTCTGGCTTCACCACCTACCGGTAAGCACTCTACGACACGCGCTGTAACCTTCTGGAGAGGTAAAAATGCTGAAGTTCTCTAGGGATCTTGGATCGGAATCGATGCAAAATGCCGATGCAGGTGTGCGAGACGCCATCAACCGCGGCCTGACTCCAGGACCCAGACTGTTCGTTGCCACCAAGGTCCTAGCCAGCTCCGGAGCCTATGAATCGCGCACCGAGAACCCTGGAACATGTCTTCCAGCCGCCTGCCATGCCATTGATGGACCTGAAGATGCCCGTCGCGCGGTGCGCGAACGTATCACGCAGGGCGCGGACATCATCAAGTTCTATGCAGACTACCGTCGTCGCATAATGAGATGGCCTCCGGTACAGCAGCATCCCTATATCGGCGGTATGAAGGTCCCTCCCGCGGAGCCCAACCCGGATGTCATGGTTTTTGATCGCGAAGAGATGGACATGATTGTCAGGGAGTCTACGCTGGCCAAGGCCCCTGTTGCTTGTCATGCGAAAACATACGAGGGCGTGAAGATGGCGGTTGAGGCAGGGGCATTGACCATTGAGCATGGCTACTACGTCAATGATGAGATTCTCACGATTATGAAAGAGAAGGGCACAATTCTAATCCCTACGCTCGCCATCGCTGAACGACTTCACGCTGACATCATGACCGGCGTCGTTATCCCAGCGCTCCAGCTCGCTCACAAGCGCGGCGTCAGACTCGCCGTAGGTGGTGACACGGGGACATATCCTCACGGTCAGGGCATACGTGAGGCAGAGATCATGATCGAGGCTGGCCTACCGCTCGAAGATGTCCTAGAGTCCTGCTCTGTTGGGGGCTGGGAGGCCTGCGGTGGGGACCTCTGCGGCATGAGGTTTGGTTGGTTTGAAGAGGGTCTAAGGGCTGATCTCATCGCGTTTATTGAGGACCCCCGGAAGAACTACAAGGCGATGAGAAGGGTAGACTTCGTGATGAAGGATGCTACAGTGTGGAAGCAGAACAGCCAGGCGGTGGGGATGGTCGAGCATCACCATAAATGGGATGCCGAAAAATAGAGACAGACACCTTTAGAGTGCACAATACAATGATCAATCGTCGGAGATTTCAAAAACTCTAACTACTACACCAAAGCTTCAAGAGATTAATTCAAAAGCCATCTACATAAGCGGTTTAGGTAGCAGGAGAAATGGAGTATACCTCTTATAAGGCTCGGAATATTAAGCATTTGACAGTAGACGATTATTTGAATGAGTGAACTTTTAACTATAGCCAATAGCCGAATATCGTTGGCATAGTACAGTAGGTAACAATAATAATCCGGGATTTTCAAAAATCATAAAATCACTGCGACTCTAAGCCAACATTAATTAATTAGTTCAATCTTAATATAATTGAATAGACAAGAAGTGAAATTATCTTCTTCTAAAAAGGTGAAATTTTTTATGTTATTAAATTTATTTTATTGTTAAATAATTAGAAAATTAGTATTTTTATTACTTTATGTTCATTGTTAACTTACTCAAAACCGTTTAGATAAAATCATTTCAAAATTTCAAAATCTATAAATAAGTAACTTTTATACATTATGTTGTGATATCCTATGTGCCACCTTAGGCACCACATCGCTTATTACACATGACTTTCACTTTAGGTAGTTTCATTCGTTAGCTCTTCTACTCATACATAGTTACTACTGTACAACACTACAATATACACAGAGTTACCCTATATTGCATTACATACTTTCACATGCTCTAATTCAACAGGTTATACACTCTAATAACAATGTGATTAAGCTAACTCTTCTTTCATGTTGATTATATTGATTAGCACCTTTTTGTCTCTGTTTACCCATATTCACATGTCTAGCCATCACCTTTAGCATAGCCGACAATTCTAGTATTATAATTCTCTTAAAAGACTAAAGACTTAAAAGTTCAGAGAATTACAACCTTTAAAGCTTTTATCTTATAATATTACTTTAATTTAAAGATCTTGAAAATCATGTTAGTAATACTATTTTACCTTTTAAAAAAAATACTCTTAAGTAGAAAGTTTAACACAAAAATAATATTAAAACTTATATATATCTTAATGTTAATATTAACAACAAAGTTATATTATTAATCAAAGACTATAATATAATAAAGCTTGCTTAAACTACTTTAAAAGCTTAATATTAAAGAAAAAATTATAATTTACAATAAAAGTTCTTATTTAAGTTAATATCTATCAAGTATAATTATTTCAACTTTACAAATATGTATATTATCATATTTAAGTTAATAATAGCTAATTTAAAAATTGTTAAGAATAATAATATAAAGCTTTTTTATAAATTTATCTTTATTTTTAACCTTAAGGATAAATATCCTATTTAAGCTGAACATTGACATTTAGTTAATAAATTTAAAAAGCTTTTTATACTTACTCAACTTATAAAGACATTGTTAATAAATCTATTTCTATTATTAACTTTTCTAATGCTATTATATATAATAAGAACAATTCTAATTCAAACTCAAACAATTCAAAGAACTTTAAAAATGTTAAGTATAACCATTGTAAAAAGAATAATTATAAGGAATTCGATTACTTTCAAAAGTATTTTAAAAAGTTTAAGAAATATAAAACAAAGTAGTTTAATAAGAAGAAGAAAAAGAAAAGTAAAAATAAACCAAAGAAGTTTAATTCAAAGAATAAATCTAATACTGTTAACCTTAACTTTACTAACTTAATCATTACTAATTCTACAGCTTTCTTCATGTTTATACACAATTAATAGATTATAAATACAAATATTATTAATTACATTATTAATAATCTTAATTAATTTGATTTTAACTCTTATTCAATATANTTTTAATTTTTATCTTATNAAAAACAAATAATAGTTTTATTCTAATTATAAGTATAAATACTATTACTCTCAAAATTACTTGTTTAAATAGTTTATTCNTTTTTCTTAACACTTATTAATATATAGTATATACTTACATTTCTAGTTAACATTTTCAAAGTTTTAAAATTCCTTGTACAGAATAATAACACTTATATTACTTTATCTAGTATATTTAATAAAAACAATGTTGAATATAATATTATTATTACCTTCCCTGCTAATATCTATTTAAGATTAACATTTATTTTAATAACACTTATTTTAACATTTCTTACTTATTAAACAATCTTTAATCTAGATATTATTTATTAATATTTAGCATATATAAGCTTTAAAATTATCAAGAATACTATTAAAGCTACTCTTAGTATTAACACAAAGTTAATAAAGAAAGCTTTTAACAAGAACTCTTTTCTTTACAAAGCTTATAAGTATAATCATTCTGNAAAAAAGTATTTTTCAATAACTTAAAAAACAATCTACTAAAGTTAATAAAATCTTAAATATTAATGTATGTACAATTACACTTGTTAACTATAATAAATATCATTATACTATTACTATTATAAATAATTACTTTAATACTATTTAAAGTTATACTTATAAAGAAAAGAAAAGTATATATAATACTATAATTACATATTATACTCTTCTTAAAAATTAATAAAATATTACTCTTAAATCAATTTAAATCAATAGTGAAAATGAATTTAATAAAGAGAAACTTAATACCTTTTATAATTACAAAAATATTTAATATAAAGAAATTACTCTTTATATACTATAATAAAATAAAATCTTTAAAAGAGTTAAATACTTTATATTTACAAGAACTTATATTATTATAATTACTATTAACATTTCCTTTATACTCTAAAACAAAGTATATAAGTCAATTATATATATTAATAATTATCTTATAACCAGAATTCTTATAAGTAATATCATTTTATTTAAAGCTTTTATAAAACAAGTTTCTTCTTCTAGTATTAATTGCAAATTTAATCTATTAAACTTTTATATTATTAATTTTAAAATCTTTATACATATTAACAAAAAACATTGTATAACTTTTTAAAAGATAACTTTTAAGACTAAAAAGAGTATATTATTAAACTTTAAGAATAACTTAATTTATTATTATTAAATTCTCTTATACACTTACAAGTTAATTCAAACTTCTTATATTACTTTTATAAAAGGTAATTTATGTTTAAAAGAATTTGTTATTAAAGTTTAAAATATTAAAGCTATTATTAAAACTAGTTTTTTACATTCTTTACTATCTTTATCTTTTATCTTGCAAAATATAACTCTTCTTTTACAGTTAAACTTTATGTTTAAGAAGATTATATAACCTACTAAGAAGAAAGAGAAAATGTTTAAAGATAAGATTCCTTAAATAGTTATACTTATTGTCCGAAAAGCTTAAAGAATAAAAAATTTAAACAAAGACATACTAACTCTAATATTACACATATTAATCTTATGGAGAATTGTATTATACATTTATAAATTACAAAGTTAAGCATTTAATACTCTATATTCTTAAAAATAAGAAGATGTTATAATTATTAAACTTAAATCTTTAATAAAGTATAAAACTTTTAAGCTTATTTGACTACTTCTTAAAAAGTATACTTTAAAAGGCTAATAAGTTTATCATATTAAGTATAATATAAACTGTCAAATTAAACACTTTAAAGTTAAGTTTATAATCAAAGAATATAAAAAATATTATAAAGTAGATTATAATTAAACTTAAACAAGTATTATTAAGTTAATAACATAAAAAGTATTAATATCAGTTATTACTGTTTATAACTAACAAATATATTACATAAACATTGTTATAACCTTTTTAAATAGTAATATTATTATNAAAAATTTATATAAATCTTCTTAAAAGATTTACTATTAAGAATTCTTAAGCTCTTAATGTTAAATATATTAATATTATTAATAATAATAATTATATTATTCTTTTTCTTTTAAAATCCTTGTATNAAACTGAAATAAACTCTTTGTTCTTAATAGTTAAAGCTTAACTTCAAATTAACTAAAATTAACTTTCTTCCTCTTTAATCTAACCTTAATATCTTCTTTAATTAATGTTGAAGTATTTTTATTTACATTTATATTAATGATTTTCTAGTTATTAATCTTAAAAACTCTTAATTCAATAAAGTTAAGTGAATTCTTTACAATTTATTCAAAATGATCAATATAAGACTTATATCCTAGTTTTTAAAAGTATATATTATACAAGATTAGAAAAAACATATTATTTTACTTGTTTAGAATAAGTATATTAAGAAGATTCTTAATCAATTCAAGTATAATAACATTAGACTTTATTCTATTTTATTTAAAGTAAATGTAACCAAGTTCATAGTCAAATATAACAGTATAACTACTTTTCAAGATATATAACTTTACTTTAAAAAAGTTAATTCTATTATATATCTTATAATATAAACATATCTTAATTTGTTCTTTTTAATCTCTTAACTCTTACAATTCCTTTAAAATCTATCTTTACAATACTTAAAGTTAATCAAACAAATCTTTTAATACTTTTAAAGTATTTAAGATATTAAAATCACCTTTAGAGAAAACAAAAACAAGAACTTTGATTTTTATAGTTTTAATAACTTTGATTATAATAGTTGTTTAAAAACATATTAATCTACTATAAATTATTTCTTCTTTTTAAGAAAAAGCTTTATCTCTTAACATTATTAACAATTACCTTATATTATATTGTTTATTATAAAAGCTGAATATTGTACACNTTTTTAAAGTTTCATACAAAGTTATATAACTAGTTAAATTGTTATTAGAACTTTAAATTAATATTATAAACTTTAAAATCACTTTAAATAATAATAATTAAAATTCCTTTTCTATGGTTAAGACTATTAAACAATTAAAAAAGGGCTAAGTGTATTGATATCAAATATCACTTTGTACATGAAAAGATATAATCTAAAAAGATCATTTTAAATTACATTTTTACTATAGATATAATAGCTAACAGCTTTACAAAAGCTTTGAATTCAGTTAAACATATAAAGTTTATAAATTTGTTAAGTCTGAAATCAATCACTTTAAATTAATAAATTTCCTATTTCAAGCTCTAGTATTACACTTACAACATTTTGTTTTATAGTTCAAGTGTTTTTACACTCGTTTTTGTATAGGATTTAAAGTACTTTTGTATCAATTTTCAGTGCTTTAGTAACATAGAAGTATATTGTAATATCTTATATACCACCTTAAGCACCACATCGCTTATTGCACATGACTTCCACTTTAGGTAATTCCATTAGTTAACTCTTCTACTTGTACGTAGTTACTACCGTACAAGACCACAATATACACAGAGTTACCCCATATTACATTACATGCTTTCACATGCTCTAATTCAACACATTATACTTAAAATTTTTAAATTTTTACAAAGTAACTGTTGAGTAAATAAAGTGTAAAGTAAAAATTTGATTTTTGAGGTCAAAAATCGGCTATTTTACATACAAAATTCGACATTTTAAAGATTAGCAGATTTTGAGCATGCTCTATGCTATGCACATTTAATTAAATTTAAATTCATGAAAGTATAATATAGGATTTGTTCTCATTTACTATTCTCTTGATTTATAAAAAATTATTTCCATAGTAATATATTATTTTGTAGTTGCAAAGGTGGTGAGTTTTGGTGTGAAATCGGCAAATCCCGGATTATTAATGTTTAGTACTGTAGAAACATTTACAAGCTCTTAAATACGTCAATTAGAGGTGGTTTACGGACAGTACATTAAATCACGTGCGCTTTAAAGCTCGCTGTTCGCTCTACTCCTTGACCTGGGTCATTGTGGGTAGCTGTCATGTATGTGAATGATTTGGTGTACTTTGTGAATAGATACACGTGTAATGATGATTGAAGTCGGCATATCTCCTTATCAAGCCTGATACGGCTTGGCTCAAACGGCGCTCAGTACAGTAATAAGTGTTAAGAATGTGCCATGGAGGTGTCTCCGAATTATTCCCGTACGACTCCATATCACTGTACGCCCGTTGGAGACAAGGCAGCCTCCTTGGAGGCTGTCTCCAAATACCATGGCTGCTTAATTCGGGCGATAAGTCACCCCCACAGACAGAAGTTAGACAATTGCCCATATAGATGATGTTCAGCTGCAAGTGCTAGGAATGAATATCGATTCTTCCTTACTTTCGAGGAGCCAGCGTTGCCGTTTGAAGTTCTGCAGACCCTGAAACTTATCGTCTTTTGAAGTTTGAGACCCCAACTACGACCTTCGAGAGTTCTAGATCTGTTAAGCATTACAACATGACGGTAAATGGAATTAGCACGCAAAAGAAGAGCAGTGGAAACGGTGCAAAAACGATCCACTGCTCCGGTATGCCTTATGAAATAGGCCTGGCCCATGGCCGCGAGGCTATCCCCGAAATCCGCGCCAACATTGCGATATACACGTCGTATTTTCATGAACGAGCGGGAATCACCTGGGCGGATGCCCGAAAA
This sequence comes from Scytalidium lignicola, assembly GCA_002812745.2. Lineage (NCBI taxonomy): Eukaryota > Fungi > Ascomycota > Leotiomycetes > Scytalidium > Scytalidium lignicola. Next base: position 40,752 of record NCSJ02000143.1, read on the forward strand.
ACGGCCACAGAGCGCTATATCCCCAATCTGCAAAAGCTCTACCCGGAGATCCTAGAGGAGATGAAGGGCATTGCGGACGGGGTCGGCGAAGGGGTGTCTATGGAGGACATCCTGACTCTCAATCTGAGGAGTGAAATCCTCCTGACCACCTATTCCGATGGATGTACTTGCATAAGCCAGCGGACGAGCAGTGGTAAAATGTTCCTCGCGCAAAACTGGGACTGGATTGAAGAGCTCCGTGATAGCATTGTCTTCCTACGCATCTCACCAGCTGGCTCCGACATCACTATGCATTTCATGACAGAAGCTGGTCTTGTGGGAAAGATTGGCATGAACAACGCAGGTGTTGGTATTTGCATGAACGCTATTAGAAGTGCAGCCAAAAACCCAGCCAATCTCCCGGTACATATAATGATGCGCCGAGTGTTGCAGTTTGCACACTCTTTTGAAGAAGCTGTTGAGATTCTCAAGCAGCCTGGTCTGTCCAGTACCGTTAACTTCATGATTGCAGACAAGAACGGCAGGTTCGGGGATGTCGAATGTACTCCTGAGGGTAACGTCCTCATTGACCCTGTGGAATCACCACAAGGCCCATTCGTCACACACACGAATCATCTGTACTCAAGCATTACAAAGAAAATCAAAGATACTCCCGTGAAGCATTCGTTTGCGCGGCTGCAGCGGATCGTGGAGCTCACACAGGCAGACAATAAGAATAATGTGGAAGCGTCGTTTGATAGTCTTCGTGCAAGATTCTCAGACGAACAAGGCTGGCCATTCTCGATTTGTAGAGGAAGACCGGAGGGAGACAAGAGCATGGAAAGTCACCCGACGGTATGCTGTAGTATGATGGAATTAACGTCTGGAAATGCAAAGTTTCTTATCGGGAGGCCGAGCGAGGATGTCCCGATTATAGAGTATCAAGTATAAAAGAGATATTCTCATAGAATTGTAATAGATACAATAAAGTGCATCTTAAACTCGAGTCAATACATAAATTACTATACTGGAGAGGAGGAGTTACAGCATTTTCCCTCACCGACGTAATTCTTTGGACTTCACATCACCTTTCATTTGGTTACGATTGCGATTTGTTTGCATTTTCGATTATTTGCAAGATACACGTGTGCACTCTCGGGTCTTTACACGTTCTACTGACCAGGAACCATTCTTGGATGCATCCATAATATCTACAATCAGATCCTGGATTTATTATATATTCTACAATTATTTCTCCTGTGGAATTCTCTTTGATCTGTAACGTCCTTCCCTAACGAATTTTGACATGATGTCTCATCAATAGCTCTCCACTTTCAAAAACCACATTATATTCCATCTGATGAGTGTTTATACAATTCTAAACTTGTCTAAATGATATTTTTCATGCCTAGTCAAGTTTTCAATTGCAGTAGATACATCGATTCTACATCATTATATATTAGTTTGTGACCTCACGAGGATTAGCCTGATAGCTTTCTAGGTTGCATTCCGAGAATCGTAAGGATAAAATTTGAGGCTGTTCTAGATTTCACACCGTGGTCCGGCTAATACGGGAAATTCAAGATTTCTTCGTACTTTGTATAAGCGGGACACGACATGAACAGGGACTACGATGAGAACTTAAAACATAGCAAATTATAGCGCTCCTCATTAGATAATCTAAACCGTGGCGCCTTCTAACGTAATTCCCGGTCCACCGGGACACCCGGTCTACCGAGACGGTGAAATTTACTGCAAAATCGAGAAAATTTAGTCTTTAAAACCTCAACAACTACACAGTTTAAAAAAATAATTCTTAGCAAAATAGCTAATTACTTTAATCTAATTTCAAATATCCAGTCAATTTTTTGTTTAAGTGCTTATAATATGGTTAGATTAGATTTTAGACCTTTAGCACAAGGTCATTTTATTATATAACATAAACGATATATGCTAAACATGTCAAAATTTGTATACTTATTAATTATCAAATAAATAAATAGATTTTAAAGTTTGGTTAAATATAAATTTATATTTGTTGAGCTATTGATGTGCGGTTTTCGTTGATTTTGCAGTAAATTTCACTGTCTCAGTAGACCGGGTGTCCCGGTGGACCGGGAATTACGTTATAACTAACTTACGAACCTGCTGACATAAGTCTGTATTTTCAGGGCATATTACAACAATGATATTTAATTAATTTGCTGTACTTTACTTATAATGCTTAATTAATTCATAAACTTAATAACTTTGTTTATCTATTAATTTATTAATCTATTCTTATAGTATTTCTTCTTATAGTTTTATTATAACAGCTTGCATTTTAATTTCGTTTGTAAATTGTTAATTTCGTTTATACAATGCTTGTTTAATCTTATATTAACATTTCTTAATTGAATTTATATTAAGACTTGTAAAAAGATAAAGAAATGAGATAATACTATAATTTTTCTTTTATATAATATAAAAGTTATTAGTTAACTTATGATTATAAGCAAAATTGTTATCTTTTATAAATTATAATTATAATTTTTTNAAAAGTATAATTTACTTAAAAGTTCTTGAAAACTTAATTATAACTTTTTTTAAAACTTATTCTAAGTAATTTTTTTATGTAAATATACTATTTTTTTAATATTTATTATAAATAATAATTAACTTTTATAATTATACTTAATAACTTTAAATGTATAAATAGAAATTATATAACTTTAATATATTTAAAATTAAATATAATTGTTAATAGAATAGCAGTTACATATACATAATATTTACATGCCCTTGTAAGCTAGTCTTAATTAGGTAATAAGAACAAGTAAAGCTTTTACAACTTTGCTCTCTTACTCTTAATTGTATAAAAACCATAGAATAGTATAATAAGTATATTATATATAATTGTATACTATACTTTGTATTACAAGTAAACTAATACTAATCAGTTTGTACATACAAATTAGAAGATTATCATTTAATTAGTTAAACATTAAGTAGTTTACTTATAAAGCTAAAATCTACTTAGTCAAAAGGGAAAACAACTATTTATTAACTTATAACTTAATTAGTTAGATATTTAACAATTCACTTTTATAATTGTTATTATTAAACTTATTTTTGCTAAAAACAATATATTTGGTTAAACATTAAGTAGTTTACTTATAAAGTTATATAATTAGCTAATTAACTAATTTTATTCGAAAACTATTTTTTTACTATTTACTTTTACTAATTTCTATTTAAAATTACTTGAAAACTACTACTTTCTTTATTACTTTTATTTTAGACTAAAAACAACATATTAAATTATTAACTCATAATCTTTTTACTTTTATTATAAAATTATAAGCTTTTACAAGCATATAAGAGAATTTTAAAAGCTTATAAAACTTTATATTTAAGAAGATTAAAAAGTTATTATACTTTTAAAGATATTTGTTTAAGCTTTTAAGATTATAAAGTTTATTACTTATAAGTAAATACTTTTTGTACTCAAGTATAACTAACTTTGCTTTTTAGCTAATCAAGCATTTAATACTAATATTAATAGACTATATATGTAAAGCTTAAGAATAACAAAAAATATAATAAAGATTATAAAGAGGAATAAGTTAAAAACTATTATAATAATAACAAAGAGCATTATAAAGGTAAATTAAACAGTACTAATCAAGAAATGAGAATAAAAAATAAACTTTAAAGATATTATTATAAATAATATACAAAAATACTTAACTATTAAGGTTTACAAGTATTACTTTAACAAAACTAATAATATAAACTTATAAGACTTATTCTAAGAGGACTTTAAGAACTTTACAATTAATATTTTTAAGGTTATTATTTAAAAAGAGATATAAAGCTTATAAAATTGCTTTTATTATAATAACATATGTATAATGTATAATATTAAGAGTATTATAATTACTCAAACTTTTATAAACATTATACAAAAGGAAGAATAACATTTCTAAAATAAAGAAGATCTTTAATACACTTTTCAAAACTTCTAAAAAGGACTTATTACCTTTGTAGTTATTATACTCTTTATAATTATCTACTTTATAAACACTTAAATTAACTTTAAAGTTCTTAGTTTAATGTATACAAGTTAAAAATCAAGTACTTTTTTAACCTTTATAATCTCTTAAAACAACTACTAACAATTTTACAAATTATAACAAGACTATAACTTTAATCATGAGCTTAACCTATTATTATTACTTTTAACTTAGCTTATATACATAAAACAAGTCTTTAATATTATTAAAATGTATATAAAAGACTAGAAGTACAATAAAATAACTAATAACTTCAAATATAAATTGATAATCTTCAAAAGTTATTATAAATAAGTAGAATTATCAAAAAAATTCTATATCAAAGTATTCTTTACCATATTAACAAGGTTAGTAAAAAGCTATTTTATTATTAATAACCTTGTTAAACATATATTTGAAAAAGTATATACTTACTTATACAACTTCTATAAAAAANCTTATATATTATTGTTAAATTTATACTGAATAAGAAAATATAACATTAACCTTAATTATAATTGTAAATTCTAAGAAAATAATGTTTAAGAATATATAATTACTTATTAACAAGTTCTAAAAGCTTTAATATAACTTTTAGCCAATTTATAAAACGATTAATATTCTTTATAAGAAGTTGATTATTACTTGTTAAAAATCTTTAATATATAAATATATTATTTTAAACTTATTAAAAGACTTAAAATAACTTATTGTTATGGTTCTTATTGTCATAACCTGATAAGCATTAAGCAACAGCTTATAAAGTGTCTATAAACAATAAAATATTATGTTATATAACTTATACAAGTAGTATAAGATGTATAAGGAAGTATTAGAACTATATTGGTTATACAGGACTATACTCATTTATTTATATAAGAACATGTTCTTTAAACTTTAGTTAAGAACCTTATATTCAACTTAAGTTATAACTTTACTATATATACTTATTTACTATAATTACAAACACCTTACTTCTACATAAACCTAATAAGAGTAACTAGACTTATTTACATGATTATGTTATAAGAAGTCTTATAATATTTTAAACATTATTATATAAAAGCAAGTTATATTAAACTTGAACAAGTATTAGACAAAGATATAGTGATTAGTTCAGAAGAAAGCTCTGAAGAAAGTTCTGAAGAGAGTTTAGTAAGTAAAAGCTTAAGTAAAGAAGTTGACTCAAAAGACAAAGTTATGAACTTAGCACAAGTTAAATTACTAGTTAGATTAGTAGTTAGAAGACCTTCAGGAGGACCTTCACTAAGACTACTAACTTTATTACCTGGACTACTAGCAATTATTATAAGTAATGTTAAAAGATTGTTAGAGGAAGAGGTAAAAGTAGTTAAACTAGACTTCTTTTATAAAGATAAGAATAAGCTCAAGGTATACTTAGTACAAATAAGAATATATTTAGTATTGAATAAGTAAACGTTTATAAACAACATATAAAGAGTATTATAAGTAATATTATATTTTAAAGGAATTATAACAAATTAGTTCTAATCATTTTTGAATAATTACTTTAATCATACAAAAGATCTAATTAATAAGAAAACCTAAAAANCTCTTTAATAACTATGATGAATATATGAAGGAATTAACAAGTTGTGTAAAAACATTAACAAAAAGAGAAATATAAAGTAATATCTTTATTATTTTAAGTAGATAAGAATTGTTAATAATTATATTACCTTGTTTAAACAATATTTAGTCAGGATAGACTAGAATAAGAAAGCTCTTATTACATAATATAAGAGAGGATTAAAGGATAAAATACATAATGAACTATATTAAAAGGTATTAGTCTTAGACTTAAAAACCTTAATTAATCAATATATTGAAATTAGAAATCAATTATACAAAAAGAAATTAAACAAGAAGAGATTATCTTACTTTATAAGTGAAAATAACAATTAAGTAAATAAATTACAATTATAAGGAGATCTTATAAACCTTGACATAATTGGAAAAGGAAAACCTTAGAAGAACAAGAATCAAAAGCTTAAAAGAAAAAGGAATTCATTTAAAATTAACCTTGAAAAATTAAAANGACTATAAGGAAAAGAAGTTGTATTTTAAATATAAACTTCTTAGACATTTTATTAATAATTATAAAGATAAAGGAAAAGAAATAACAGTTATAAGTATAAGTACTATAAGCATTCTTAAGCAAGAATCATCATTACTAAATTATGAAGAAGCTTAAATTAATATACTTAGTATAAGGATCTTTAAGAACCTTAGAATACACTTAAAGGAGAATACTACTAGAGAACTATCTAATATCAAAGAATAACTCTAGTTAAGGGTATATTATATAATCAGAAATTAGTATCTAAAATGTTAGAGGATTATATGTCTTCTAAGAGTAAATGACAATGAGATCTTTTAATAAGAAACTAAGACAATTAACAATTTATATTATAATTAAGATGACTTAATGTTAATCATCAAAAGAAGTCATAAGACTATTAAGCTTATTCAAAGTAAATCATGATTATAAGAAGTAATGTTAAGATTACTTAAGATTAGTAAATAAGATTACTTGTTAAGGTTTAACTAATAAATACTGAACAAGAAAACCTTTAGTTGATTTATATAAAAAAAACATAACTTGTCAATAAGAACTTAAGTATTTAAGCATAAAATAAGTAATAATATCTTAAGTAAAGAAAATCTACAAGTAAGAAGTATTAGATAAATACTAAAATCTATCATAAACTATTAAACAAGAGTATAAGAAGAACTGGATAAGTTTCCAGATCTTAAAGCAGAAGTAACAATTCTAAGTATTAACAAAGTAAATGTTGAAGAAATCTAGGAGTTAACTTTAAGAATTATAAAAAANTAAAGTAAAAGAAGAATAATAAAGGAGTTAACCATGATTACCAGACTTAACAAATAACTAAGGATAGACTACTAATAATGCAGAAGAGAGAGTAGTTAGAGAATTAAGACTTAAAGCTCTTAACGAAAACATATTATTTTTAGAAGTTAAAATAACTAGACAAAAGGTTAAAGCATTAATAGATTCTAAAGTTGTAAGAAATTTCATAACATTAGATGTAATAGTAAAATTGAATATAAATACTTAAGTCAAGGATCAGAGTTATCTGATTAGACTTGTAAATAAGTCCTTTATAACAAAAAGCATTAAAGTAAAAACAAGGTTAATAATTATAAAGGTTAAGGATAGTTATTAAGAAAAAAATAATATTTAATATAACTTATATTAAGAATTTCAAGATAATCCTAAGGATACCTTAGATACAAGAAAGCAATCTAAGAATTAATTAACAAGAAAAGATTATAAAGTTTCTATAAGAGTTATTACAAGAAGTATTAATGAAAACAATAAAAAACAAAGAATTTCAAGTTATTTATATAATTAAACATAGTCAGCCTATAAGTAAGAATACAGAAATTAGTTTAATTTCAAATCAATTAGGCTAAGACAAGGGTCTTAAGCATATTCTTAAAGAATACAAAGAATAGATAAAGCTGTTTAAAGAAAGACTAGAAGACTTAACATTATTAGAATATTAATTATAAGATTATAAGATCAACCTTAAGGAAGGATTCTAACTACCATTTAGGTTAATATACTTAATTACAATAGCAAAAGACAAAGTAACAAAGGAATGGTTAAACAAAAATGGTTAAAAGAGGATTATACTAGAAGTTGAACTCTTTAATAAGAACATTATTATTATTTGCGAAAAAACTAGATAACTTAAAAAACAAGCTTTACAAGGACTATAAAGGTTTGAATAAGAGAATGATCAAGGACTAATACTTATTACTATTAATAAAAACCATTAAAGACAAGCTTAGAGGTATTAAGTTCTTTATAAAATTAGATTTATAGTTAACATTCAACCTTATCAGAATAAAAGAAGAAGATGAATAAAAANGTTATTATCAAGACTAAATATAAGTTATATAAGTTATTAATCATGTTATTTAGATTGACAAACATACTTATTACAATATAAAAGATTGTAAATAAGGTTATTAAAGAACATTTAAAAAAAGTTTACAATAGTATATTTGAACAATATCTTGATATTCTTAAAAACACTAAAAGAACATAGAATCCATATGAAAATTATTCTTAAAGTATTATAAAAAAACAAGCTTTTGATATAAGTTAAGGAAATGTGAATTTTATAAAACAAAAGTATAATTTTTAGGATACATTATAACATATAATAAGGTTAAAACAACTAAGGAAAAGATTAAAGTTATTAAAGAATAAGTAAAATTTAAAACAGTCAAAGAATTACAAAGCTTTTTAAGCTTTATAAACTATTATTGAAAATTCATAAGAAACTATTCAAGAATAATATTACCATTAACTGAATTAACTAAAAAGGATATATTATACAAGTAAGGAAAGAAATAATAAGAAGTATTTAATACAATTAAAGAAGTCTTTAAGGAAAACCAAAGCTTTAGAATCTTTAACTTAAAAAAAACTTGTTCAAATTAAAACAAATACATCAAATTACACTTTAAGTGTAATTCTAAGCTAATAAGACAAACAGAAGGGTTAAAAACTACTTACCTTCTATTTAAAGAAGTTTAGTTTAACTAAGTAAAATTATCTTATCCATAACAAAGAATTATTAATAATAATAAATATACTAAGGAAATGAAGGATATATACAACAAGGGCAAGAGAACAAATAAAGATATTAATAGATTATATAAATCTGAAATACTTTATAATATTCAAAGAGTTAAACACAAGATAAANCTAGATAAGTAAAAACTTTGTCAGAATATGATTTTGAGATTTAACATGTTAAAGGGATTAATAATAAACAAGTAGATACTCTTAGTCAAAAACCAGAGTATATAAACAAAGAGGAATTAAGCTTATAATAAATAGTCTTAATAAATAATAAAGAAAGAATCACTTATAATTAAGGACAATTAATGTTTATATTAACAATAATTAATAAGTATTAGATTAATAAGATTTAGAACAAACTATTTAAANGAAAACTTGAAAAACACTAAATACAAGTTAAAAGAAGATTAATAAGAATAAATTAACAAGTTATAATATAAAGACAAGAAGTTATATATTCTTAAGAAGTTGTTAAAAGAATTCTTAAGAGAAAAACATATATTATTATAAAATAAGTATTTTAAAGTTAAATAAACTTATTATAAAATCTAAAAGGATTATTACTTATATTGAATAAGACAAATAATAAAGGAAGTTGTTAAAGAATATAATATTTGTAAAAANGGCGAAAAACTTAAAGTAAAAACCTTATAAAACACTTTAACTTACTGAAATACTAATCTAATTATAGTAAACTATAATATAAGACTTTATTACTAAATTACCAAGGTTAAAAGAYTTARTAACAAGAAAGGATTATAATARTATTTTAGTAATAACAAACTTATTTATAAAATATACAATCTTTATATTATAAGACAAAACATAAGATGTAAAAGAAGTTGTAAAAGTATTTCTTTAACATGTAATAATACTATTTAGGATGTCAGAGGGTATTATATCTAATCAAGACATATACTTTACCTTAAAGTTTTAAGAAACTTTAACTAAGTATATAAGTGTTAATAAGAGGATGTCAACAACATTTTATTCATAAACTGATGATTAGACTAAAAGATTAAATCAGATACTAAAAGTATATTTATAATATTATGTAGACTACAAGTAAGACAATTAGCATAAGTTGTTATTATTAGCATAATTAGCCTACAACAATTTAAAGTATAAAGTAACAAGGTTTATACTATTCTATGCAAATTATAAAAGGGAACTTAATGAGTTTTGAATAGGCGTTGAATTATAATCATCATCTGATTCAGCTGATAAGTTAGCAGAGAGGTTATACAAAATATATGCTGAATTAACAGATGTAATACAATTTGCAAAAGAAAGGATGAAGGCATGTTATGATGAGAAACATAGTGTAGAACTTACGTATAAAAAGGAGGATGAAGATTGTTCGACATCATTAATTAAGCGTCAGGACAACGTTAGAATAAAAAGAGGATAATGTTATAAATCTTACTGTTATAACCTGATAAATGCTAGAATAGCAGCTTATAAAGAGTTGGTGACCAAACAAGGGGTTAGGTCATATGACTAATGCAGGTTTACAAGGTTTACAAGTCTAAGTGTTAGACTTGTTAGACTAGGTAAAACACTTGTATATTAATTAACAATGATTGTCTATATAAGAACATACTCCTTAAACTTTAGTTAAGAACCTTGTGTTCAACTTAAGTTATAACTTTATAATATACTTTACTATTCATAAAACTCCAATCAGCTTATTCTTACAGATAAACTACAGAGTAACCAAGTTTATATCATATGTCGATGATTAAGGGTTTTATAACAACTAACAATAAATAATTAAGTTAAAATAAGTTTTTTCTTATTGTTCTTATAAGCTTATATTATAAAGTATAACTTTTTAAAAGCTTTTTCAGTTTCTTTATTTTTGATTTTGTTTATAAACTTAATGTTAAATATATATATATTATTAAGTATATTTTAAAAGTTTATAATTTCGAAAATGCCTTTTTCAAGTAATCTTGATATTTTAACTTAATATAAGGTTGTAAATTAAAGTTTTAATTTCTTATCTTATAAGAAAATAATAATTTCAAGGTATTTAYAAAGTCTTTTATATTTATGTTTTATAAGTAGTATTAATAATAGAATAACAATTATAATTAACTTATTAAGCTTCTCTTAATGCTCTTCAATGATTATAATTTCTAGTTTTAGCTTTAATAACTTGATTTCATTGATTTTTTCTATAAATATAAGGTATAATTTTATAACTATTAACTTGAATAGTATATTCTTATGTAATAATACTAATATATATATTTCTTTNATTTATACTTACAAGTTTATATAACCTTTCTTAACTTTTGTTTTAACTTTTGTTTTTTNACTCTTTATATAAGAATATTTAAATTCAACAATAAGTTATGAATAATACTTATATCAAGGTTATTATATATGTTAATTATATTTTATACTTATTATTTTACCTTGATTTTACTGATTTCCTTTATAACTTTCTTAATTATTATAACTCTTTAATTAACAATTAAAGCTAAATTGTTAAGTTTTAATATATAAAAGTAAACATTATAAATTAGTAATATAAGGATAAGTTTATCAGATTCCATAGAATTATTAACAACTTTGAACATTATTTGTAAAGTTATATCCTTGTCAAGATTATAGATTTCAATTATAATTATTTAATAAGTATATTATACAAATATATAATATTGTTTAATATAACTAATTAAGTTATAAGCTTTTACTAAGACTATTTTCAAGATTATTCTTATAATTGTAATACTTTATTAAAACTCTTTATTGATAAAGTTCTTTTTAATGTTAATTACAATTTAGTTTAGAAATCTTAAGTAAGTATTAATCTAATAAGCTTATAAAGTATCTTAAGTATACTTTATATTGATATTTTGAAATTATTTATCAACTTAGTAATATATTCTCTTATCAACAATATAAAGTATTAATTTGTTATTAATATAAAAGACATTAATAATAATAAAGTAGTTAAAGTTAATATTGTCTTATAAGTTAAATTTAAATCTTCTTAACAACTTCTTATAACATTAGTAATGAGTATAAAACTTAGTAAAGTATTTTAATATATCCTTGTTAATATTATAACTTATATAGTTTAATGTACATTATAATCTAGTTATTAACAAATGGCTAAAATGTTAGTATAAATGTTATAATTCTATATTAGTCAAGAAACAAGGGTTTTCCTTTAATGAATCAAGAATAAAAGTATATAAAGATATATCCTAAAATAAAAAAGTTATAATTGAATTGTTATATAATTAGAATACTTCCTTATAAGATAATAAGTAAGTTTATAAAGTTGTTAAAATACATGTTTAATTAGTTTATATTCATTAAGCATAATGAAAAAAGAGTAGTTAATTTAACTATATAAAATTTAATTTACTTAATTGGTATATTCATTAGTATAAAACTTATTAAAGTTATACTTTTAATTTTAAATTATATTATTTTTATACCTTTAATTGTAATATTTAATATTATAGTTTAGTCTACTTATTATAAAGCTTTAAATTGACTGTAATTAGTTGTAAAGTACTTTATAACTTTTATATTAATTAAGATTCTATGAAATTGTCTTAAATTATACTTTGTTAAGTTTTTTACATTATACACTTCTATTATAATTGTTATAAAGGTTTTTAAGTTAAGTTCTTAAGGGTAATTCTTAGTTGTTAACACCTTAATAATTAGTTAATATAAGAAAGTATTATTAACTAGTTTTGTAGTAATTAGCATAATTAATTTTACTAGGAAACTTTTGTATAAAATAAAGAATATAATTATAATAAAGAATATAATTTCAAGTTGGTCAAGTTCTTTAAAGTTTGTTTTTATATTATTATAAGTAAATAAAGTCTTAAAAGTAAAGTTTAATTTATCTTCTTCAAAGTTATTTCCTTTATAATCAATAATGTATTGTTTGAATTATTTGTTAAAACATTATTCAAAACTATAGATATTAAAGTTAAAATTTATTTTATATTTCTGACTTTAAAGTTAATACTTTCTTTTATATCTTGCTTYTTCTTATAAGTATTTACTATATATTTAAGAAGTTTACACTTGAAATATAACTTGTTCTTTCTTCTTTTATCAAGTTCCTCAGGGGAAATTCTAAAGGAATTCCCTTTTTTGCTTTTCCCTTCAAAGTACTTTCTTCTTTTACCTTTAAATGTTTTTCCTTTCTTTATAACATTTAACTTTATAAGGTTTTTATGATCTTTCTTGTTATTTGTCTTTTTTTTTGTTGAAGTAAAATCTACTTTTCTTGTCCAAGATTATTTTATATTGTTTATTCTTAATCTTAATAGATAAGTTGATAAAGGTGTTAAGTGTTATGATAACTAGTTGTTAGTATAATTCTTCTTTAATGAAGTCCTTGAGTCTAGTCCTATACTAATGTATATAAGCTTCCTTTCTCCAGTTAACTGTTATTGCATACTAACAATATAATATTGTATATTCGTTAAGGCTTTTAGTTTGCTTAAGGTAAGTTAAGTGTCTTTCAACATTCCTTTTTTCATTAACATCTTTATATAAGTGTTTAAGTTCTCTTGTGTAATTTTCCTAACTTCCAAGGATGTTTCTTACCCCTTAGTTTGTTATTCCTCTGTTTATAGCAAACTATTTGTCCTTAAAAGGTTAAAACCAAGTTTTAACTACTCTTCTTAAGTATGTAGATACTCATAGAACCTTATATGTATTTCTAGGCAGTAAATGATCATTTAACATTAAATAAGTTCTTGTTTAAGCTAAATATGCCTTAAGCTTCTTTTTGTCCTCATAAAACAAGTTTAACTTAACAATTTTAACTTCCTTAAGTATTACCATTAGAACTTGTTTAATGTTATCTTCTGGTTTAAAGTCTAGATCAAGGTCTAAACTTAGAACTTTTAGTACTTGAATTGGTTCTAAGTTAGGTTTAAGTAATAAAGGTATTAACTTCTTCCTTGAAGCTTTTGATAATTCTCTAACAATTAATCCTTCTATTAATCTAATAAGTTGCTTTGATAGTATAACAACTTCTTTTAACATTCCTTCTTGGATATTAGTTTCCTTAATAATCTAGTCCTCACCTTAATCTTCTTCAAAACTATCTTCTGAACTTTCCTTAGATACTTCCTCAGATTCTTCTTCAGATTCTTCTTCAAAGTCTTCTTTAGAACCTTCTTCAGGTTATTGTTCATTATTATTATCTCTTAGTATGTTTGTTTCCAAATCCTGATTTATCAAGATAAGTAGTGTTTAAAATGTTACAAAACTACATTATCCAAGTCACTGGATAACAAGGGTAAGGTAGATATTCAGGGACAGTGGAAACATGTGACATACAAGCAGGCGACTAAGTCAAAAGCAGGATCTAATAATGTATTTAGGTTGAACACAAGGAGTTTACTCTCATGTTCCTACAATGTGCTTATATAGATAATGAAATCCCGCTGGACCTTTTGGACCCTACAGGTCCCTCAGGTCCATGGACCCCTTGGACCTGTCCGGTCCCCTGGGTCCCAACCATGTCATGTGATCGCTAGGTTCTCTATATACACTCTGCCGTGTATTAAGCCTTAGGCCTACACCGATCAGCTTGTTAGGTAAAACCCGTAACAGTATAATACTCTTTACAAGAGAGTATAAGAGCCTTTGAAACTATGCTTTAAAAAGAGTTAATAACATTATCAAGTTTTACAGCTTGTAATAGCATGACAGCAAAGGTGGTAACGGTTAGTATAGTAACAAGAGTAAGAGCAAGAGTAAAACCTACTTATAATCTATTAACTATAGACTGTATAATTTGACAATGATGTTACTTACCAACATCATCAGCTCTGAAGAAGTTAACAAGTCCAATAAGGACTAGAGTAACACAACGAAGGCTATCAAGGCAAGGAGTATAAGCAAGAGTAAGCGTAAGGTAAGCTAAGGAGTTACCAAAGTTGTTAGCCGGTGTTATTCTAAGAATAAAAGGGGCTAGGACATTTTGAGTAGTTTAAGTTGCTTAAACGTTCGTTTACATTATATATGGTTAGCTACAAATTGTAACGACGTGGAATCAACTACTTACGTTGTTGAATACTGTACTGAGCACTTGAGGAGTTATAGTAGTAGTTATAACAATTACTACTAAACAAGCTGTTCACCACAACGTACAGCTAGAATGGTCTACTATGCGTCTAGCAGTGTTTATAAGCTATAAGGTTATCTATCACCGTTCCTCTCATCTGGCCAATGATGGCCTTATCGTTCTGGGTATAACCTAGGGTCATTTGCTTACCTTGCTAGAGCAAGGTAGTGTGAACAATTAGCATTGCTGCCAACGTTTGTATAGTAGTTGCACACTTAGTAGTAATACCAGAAACAGTGATTTGGTTGTTCATTTTGGTAGTGGTAGTAGTGATAATAGTAGTAGTAGTAGATATAATTGACAAAAAGAGAAAGTAAGAAGTTGTTGTAGAAGGTTGAAATATATATTTTTACAGTTAATGGAAGCCAGTTTCATTGTTATTATTTATGTACAGGCTGTAAATAAAGGAGCCTTTCACTGAGTTCATGGTTTTGTATTATTATGTTATCCACAATAGTTAAGTTTTTATTGTTCTTATAAGTAATGCCTTTGAGATCTCTTTTGACAATACGTAAAAGTGTTGCTATACAGTTCTTTACAGTCGATTCCATTATTATAGTTCTATTCATAACCGTTCAAAGGAGGTAGTGGTTGAAAGCAAATAAGGAGGTTGATTAGGTAAGCTATATCATGTAGTCAAGGGATTCCGCATGCACTCGCCTTGCGAGCGTAGCGAGCAACAAGCTTTGCTTGTTTACTCCTAATCGTACAACAACCATAGAATAGCACAACAGTATATTACGTATATTACATACTGTACTACGTGCTACAGGTGAACCGACATTGAGAGATGGTATTGAAAAAATCTATTATTTTACCGTCATATTACAACTACTTTGGTGTCCATTATACAGTACAATTGTCACTTGTACGGCTAAATCAAATTTACAGGCTTTCTTATATTTGAAAAGAACGAGCTTGGCAGTAGAGAGATGTTCACATAAGTAATCACAACATTTAAACATTATAGCACAGAATTAGAAAGCCCTCTGCATTTGCACATAAGTTTGGAAAACCAGCGAGCTAAGCTATCTAGGAAAAACCAAACCGAGAACTTCTCTGATCTTCTCCACTACCCGCCATCACAAAATATGCCCTCAATTCTAGATATGTTCCGATGGCAGACACAGCCTCCAAGATTAGTCGATGAACAAATATTCGCCAACGCACCAGCTACACAAGTCCCAAATGTTCCGCAGTGTATTTGTCCTAGAGTGGTGCAGCCGCAGAAACTTTCGTAGTCACCCGAGTTAATATCTGTTGAATCGCAGTGTGCGGTCTAGTCATCTGATCCTTCACACGAAAAGACCCAACTGGGGATTTCTAACTCGCCAGCGATGGCGGAACCAATCCAGACACAAAAGAGAAGTAGGCCTGATGAAGTGAAACGCATTATGTGAAGGAGCTTGGTAGGTGCTGGGTGTGATTACTTTTAGTCATTACCTCTTATATTCAATAGACATTCGTGAATGCATCCACAAACATAATATATCAGGTATAGACTTGTGTAGTCAAAGCGTGGTGTTTAAGTTTGCTGCCGAAAAGGAATTAGTTGAGACGTATAAGCGATATTTATCATAGACCAAGGGGCCACTATATAGTCGCAAAACCATGCGGTAGATACATGGTTAGAAGATATACAAAATAATCTTCAGCCAGTTTAGTCTTTCAGGTTAGTTTTGCCTTCTCAGCAGTAATGGTTTCAATGTAAAGCCATAACCTGACAAGCTCCTCTTCTCCCTTGCTAGCCTGAAAATCTGGAAGTACCTTCACCTAATCAAGAATTGAATTTTATTNAAAAAATAATACCAAAAATAATGAATGAATAAAAATCAAACTATAGCAAACCCAGGCTTATGTTTTGCAGATATCCCCTCATTTAGTGGTAGTTCCTTCATGGTATACTCTTAGAAGTTAGTATATAATGATGTGCTTTGTATATTGCCTAGGTAAGTAAATTTGCTTGCCCATAATAGAAGCATGTAAATTGAATATCCATATCATCATTATCCTCAATCCCATTAATGCTCTCGTAAGATTCCCGTATAACTTAATGAACTTCTAACAAGGCTCATTATTATCTTTAATTTAATGCTTCTATGAGATCCTTGTATAACTAACTTCTACTACACCATATTCCCCCTTATATATTTTATACCTCAAAGGTCAAAGCTTTCCAAAATCATGGTACATACATGGTACACGCTCTCATTTACTTAAATTAAACCTCGATATAAACCTTACATTTGTGAGGAGTTTATTTTACGAATATTGCCTATAGGAGCTCGTAAAAATGATTGCCGTCCTTGTTCGAAATATTATAATCCTTGAACAGGATCCTAGTTTTGACTCTTGGGAGTGTGAAATAGCATAAATCCACCAATCATTCCCTCATAGCAGGTAAAGTTTCAACTACAACTGTAGTAATTTTACACTCATATAGACCAAAATATGCTATAATGATATATCATTTTAAATATCACAGTTGCTAGAGTGTNAAAAAGTTTATAATATTTCCAACCCCTATAAATATAGTATATTTTGGACGATAGAAGAGTGAATAGTTGAAAATTTTCACGGTTCCGCCGGCCGTTTCATGAAGGAGCTGAATTCATGGTTCGGCCCGAACAAATATTAAGGGAGTGGAAGATAGTTATTAGGTTCAGGGCTAGAGTCGTAAGTAGAATCTAGTCTGAAAATATTTATGGGATTGGCTTCAAGTAATATGATAAATATTGTTTAGACGAAGTTCCACTTATACACGAGAAGCCATCCGGAGCCAATTTGAGTTAAGGTAATCTTGATAAGGAATCGTTTCTAATTTAGCTTGATGGGGCCTCTTATTAGTCTCAGTTCTAGGTAATGACTGAAATTGGGGGATACATTGATTCCCATAAGCTGGGATAACTAGATCTTTTACGAGAGTGGAAAGATTGCAATTCTGATATCCTATATGTTAAAAAGACTCTAGTCCCTCTTCAAGTATGGGTAAGATGAGGTCGCTGGCAAACAGTAATTCACTAGACAAACTATGCTGTACATTGAGTTATCTAAATTCTATTGGACCATTGGCGTGAGTGTACCAAAGTTTTGCGGGTATTTCAGATCACTTGTGTCAGTGTAATCAATGCAATTAGTCAAAGCCACTGGGTTTTGATGAACTTGAATTTTTGATGCTCATTACATGCATAGGCGTGGACGCCTTGTATCAGTTGTTAGGCAAAGATAGCCTATCACAGTATGTTACGTACGAGGCTATCTTGGGGCTAGCCTCAGATAAGAGAAGCCTCAAAATGGATGATAATAGATATGAATGTGTAAAAGCAAAGATTAGCATCTTTATGTAATTAAGGAAATGTGATGAGATACATCTGAGATTGAAAGTACAAATAGTGTAAGGTGATTTATTATTTTAAGTTATCAGTAGCAATGCACTGGGATTGCTGAAGCCAAAAATAATGAAATCTAAGAAAAGACTAAAGATTGAAGACTAAATAAGATAAGTATGACAAAAGAAGAATAAAATCAGAAAAAATAATTCTAATTCTAATTCAAAATCAAAATTCTCTTCAAACATGCTCATGCCTACAACTGGCCAAAACCTGAAACAATTTTAAGACGAAGTGTATCTCCATTTACTGTAGTTACGCAGGATGATTTATGCTTTATGTATTGACATTATAAAATTGCGGGGGGATTCATGGGTAGCAGTGACAGCCAAGACAACCCCTTAATTCTACAGCCACTAACCACAAGACGCCTCCATATATGCGGCAAGCTCCCCCAGATAAGAGTCAAGTTAGGTCCTGTCTCAAATTGCACACTCTCAGGCTATCAAGTCTTATCAAAATGACTTTTTGTGCTTTGTCGTGAGTCATGAATGTTCGTAAGAATCTCACCGTGCACACCATCTCTCTCTCTCTCTCTTTCTTACTCGCAGCTGATGCGGGCTGAGGTGAGCTGCTGGTCACGTGGTGCATCGGACCCTTATCTCGCCTTATCATTTGACACAACAGCTTTTCTCATCGCATCTGGACCCCCCTGGATATCACCACCACCAGTCCACCACCCTTATCACACACAGGAACGCCGTGACTGCTGCTGAACCACACAGACAGCATCGGCAGAACAGACCCAGCTGCAGCTCTCCCTTTTGTTTCGTTGTTTGACATAGCCATGCTATCTCTACTGCTAGACGTGATTCGCTCTCTTAAAGCATGATGAGCAGATTGCAGTCCCCCACTCCGGAGTCTTTTTGCTCCCAGCTGTTAATAATACTTATAGATTAGATGATGATATCTTGCATATCTCACGCTCTCTCCATTCTCGTCTAGATCTCCTTCAACNTTTTTTTCCTTGTTACATCTCACCTCATCGTCATCACCTTAGAAATCCCCTACAGTTATCGTCGTGATTCATACTGTCTCTGCCTGCAGCTATACCCCCCCAGGAAGGCAGGCAGATAGAGAATTTAACGTATTTCATCTAGCCATCGCTGAGCGACATGTAAAATGTCCGCCGACACATCGCCTCCCGCCACGGACTTAGCTGAGAAGAAGCCCGTCCTCCCAGAAGATGAAGTGGTCCTCAGTTCAGACCTTACTGAGCACATCAATGCTTCGGGTCACCCGGATCAATTGAATCGGCAATATGGCATCCTCAGTATTTGTGGAATGGCTCTTACGGTGGACAATGCCTGGGTTGTCATTGGATCATCATTGACTGTGTCGATTTGTGAGTGCGCCACTTGACGCGTTGATGTATTGTGCTTGGAAGAAGAGAAGCAGAATATGATTTGTGAGAATCAATTGAATGGCAGCTAATAAGGAATTTCAATAGTCAATGGTGGACCTCCTGGCGTTCTATATGAGTTTCTCGTTGCAGCGTTCTACTATGGCTTCATTGCCTCTTCACTTGCTGAGGTAGGTCTCTCTGAATATCTTTCGTGTCGAGAAGAATTCCAGACAGGCGGAATTGACTAGGGCTTGTAGATGGCCTCTTCTGTCCCTTCATCAGGAGGCGTATACCACTGGGCAACCCTCGCCCCAGGCCCCAAGTATGGCCGTATCCTAGGTTTCTACGCCGGGTCCTTAAACTTCTTCGGCTGGCTTTTCGATCTTGCCTCAATCGCATATATTATGGCAGAACTCGTGGTCCAGATGTACGCTATCTACCACCCAAACTATGTCATCAAGGATTGGCAACTCTTTGTCGCTTTCTTATTAATTACATGGCTCTGCGTTGCCCTCACTGTATTCTTCAATAGCTCTTTGCCATACCTGCAGCAGTTTGGTCTCTTCGTTATTATTGTGGGTGGAATTGCCACGATTATCGTCCTTGCCGCTATGCCGAAAACGCACGCATCCAATTCATTTGTGTGGTCGGATTGGGAGAATAATACTGGTTGGAATAGCGGTGTTGCGTTCTTGACTGGTGTTTTGAACGGAGCATTCACGATTGGAACACCCGATTCTGTCACACATATGGCTGAGGAAGTTCCACACCCAAGAACCGATCTTCCAAAAGCTATTGCAGCCCAGATCATTCTTGGGACAGTCAGTAAGTTTTTGCCTCCCCGTAAACTGACATTCAAGCTTGCGGAACTAAAAATATCTCCTCCTTTAATTAGGCGCCTTTCTCTTTGTTATAGCCCTTTTTTACGGCATAACTGACCTCGATGCTGTCCTCAACTCGAATGGTTCGTTTCCTCTCGCAGAAGTTTTCGCCCAAGCTACCGGTTCGACCGGTGCAACCTTCGGCTTGCTCTTCATAGTCTTCCTCTCTCTCGTCCCATGCCTCATCGGGACATTTTTAACTGTGGGTCGCACGTGGTGGGCCTTAGCTCGCGACAACGCTACTCCTTTCTCGCACTTCTTCTCCAGTGTCAATGAATCACTCTCCTGCCCTATTCCAGCCACGCTATTCACGGGTATCATGACGACCGCATTTGGCGCCATTACTATGGGATCTCACACCGCGTTTTCCGATCTCGCCGGCTCATTCATCATTCTAACAGGCGTCTCCTACGCCATAGCCATCGGAGCCCATCTCTTCTCTGGCAGGAAGAACCTCCCTCAGGGACCTTTTTGGCTAGGACGATTTGGCCCCGCAATTAACCTCACGGCCTTCGTACTAGTCATCTTCTTCAGCATCATGTACTGCTTCCCATTTTCTCTACCAGCTGAAACCGCTACCATGAATTACAATAGTGTCATTCTAGTGGGTATAGTGTTTTTGACGACGGTCTGGTGGTTCGTGCATGGAAGGGGGAAGTATACGGGACCAAAATTAGGAGGCTTTGTTGCAGAGGGTAGATTGGGCGATGTGTAATGATATACCGCTTTGTTAGATTGCTAGTATGAAACATAATTAATATTATTTATAACACGGACGAGGTTTCCAGCGCGCTAGAGAAGCTTTTATATCCTGGAGTGGAAAATAGACTTGAAATATCTGATAGCGCGTCTGGTGGTTGCTGGTTACCTAAGCCCAGGAAGAAGAGTTTTTAGAACCATAAACCTTATTCACACGTCAATCACTCAAGATAGGGCTGATATGAAGTATAGCTCGTCTATATTCCGCTAAATTACATTGATTTCCTATTAAAGTAAACCAGCAATTAAATGATATNAAAAAAAGACATTTTATTCTAAAATATCCCTATCTATTAAAATCGTAACCCCAATACAAAACTGCCACTGTTCATATAATCCAAGCCACTCAGACTCTGAGGCTATCGTATCGTGCCTGCTAAACGCTAGTTCGCTGAGAGCGATGGAGCCAAGATTTTACATATTTGTTTCCTTGATAACACCAGAGGCAATGAAACTAAGACAGTGACGAACACCAGTGCTAGTAGATCTCCCCGCTATAACACTTTAGAGCATTCCAGGTTGTAAAACTGTAGATATTATCTTCAGATTAATCCTAATATTATCATATTTTCCCAGGTTTGGTCTACCAAAGTATTTCATATCTACTTTCAGAAGTATGCTACAACTCTGAAAACTAAATCATAATGCACTACTAATCTATGTTTTACTACTATATCTAATATTTTATGTCTATATATCCATAGAGTCTGATCTAGCGGATCATTCTACTCCATCTATGGTCCCATTAAGGAGATCTTAGAAATGAATTGCGATTGACATTATATCCCAAACCATAGAACTCTTAGTGTTTTCGATGAATAATATAATAAGCATAAATAAATTATAAGCTAAACCTAGATATATCTGTAAAAAAGGTATATTCTATACAATTAAAGAAAATGCCTATATAGAGTGAAATAGAGTAAAAGGTTTATAGTACAATATTACTTGAAACTATTAGATAAGAAAGCCTCTCTGTACAACATTTCAATAAACAGCCATCACGTAAAAGTTATCAAGAGTCCACTTCGGCGAAGCTCCGTCACGAGAGAGATAGAAAAAGAAATAAGCGCCGCCGGCCTGGCTCGCAGACACCGTGAACGTGTCCTCGAACGAGACCCAACCATTGCCCACGCTAGAGCCGTTGTCCGCGTTGAAGCTGGCGATCTCGTAATAGTTGGCCGTGTTGACTCCAAAACTCAAGGTGCTGAAGCTCGTCGAGGTTCCCCAATGGGTGTTCTTGGCCATGAAGCCGACCTTGTACGTCTGACCCGCCACTACGGTGAAGGTATCGGTGTTTGTATCTACATAGCCCGCGTTTTCCGTCTCCTGGACCGTTAGGACATATGTCTGTTGGCCGTTGTAACCGACGTCTGTGGTGAGGGCATACGGCCAACCAGCATTATCGTTGGTGTAATAGTCCCAGCCATTAAGGTTCCCTGTCTGGAAGTCACCGTTGGTGAGAAGGTTCGTTGGTACGGGAGGGTCAACTGTCACAGTCTGGACGCCGCTGGTCGTCGCCGTAGAGACGGTAGCCCAGTCTGTTGTTAAGGCGGTGGCGGTTACGGAAATGGTTGAGGTCTAGAACAGCATGTCAAGTTAGTAGCCATTCAATTGAAACCCCACTTGGAGGATGTTGTTACGGCCAGAACATAGCCCCAATACAAGCCGAGGATCGGGGAATATGGGTTAAGGACAGTTAGGAATTGAACAACATACAGTCGTGACAGTCTCAGTGCTAGCAGTGTAGGTAACGCTGATGGTCTCAGCTGGGACGGAAATACAAGAGCAAGCCGACGTGATGCGGGATGCTGGGTAGGTAGCTGCGCATACTGGTATAGCACCAGCGGTTGTGGTGGGAACATCACGCTTGACAGGTACACCCCGGGTCACCGTGACAGTCGCTGAAGGGACCGTTGCGGTATATTCTGTCAAAGTGCTATAAGCAATATCGGTCTCCGTACTTGCAGTAACAGTGGTTGACGCAGTCACCGTTCTAGATAGTCGAGGTCAGTCAGCGTTCTATCCCAGCAAGCATTGGATAGCGCGCAAAACTTACGATGTGGCAATCGTCGTTGCAACTGTACTCGTATATGGCGAGAGCCCGGAACAGTAGCCGCTGGCTATGGTAGAGTAACGTGCATCGACAAAGCATCGGTATAGATTGTCATGCGCGCAGGTATCAGCACGATCTTGGAGCTCGAAAGGTGTGGCTGCCACTCCTCCAATGAGGGAAATGGCACCAGCAAGTAGGATGCTTCGCTGCATTGTTGATTATGATCTGGGTTGGCTTCACGTTTCTTTTGTACTGGCTGTGGATGGTATAGAATATCGGCCATAATCACAGGCGCAACGAGGTTTTTATATATTCGGTCGAACCAGACTCCCTAAACAAGATCACAGTTCTGGCTTCTCCCATGACGCTCAAACCTATGGGCGCATCATCTGGAGAGCTGAAGAAGCCAATATTCCTCTTGAAAGTCATCTGTCTGGGTCTAGACTCTTGACCGGTAAAGCAATTATTGCAATAGTTGTAAGAACTAGCAAGTTCTCCCATGGTCGAGGCACGAAGTGCTTAATAAAGCTATGCCGCATTGGCTGGAGAGCTGAAGAAGCTACGTAATAGCCGCCTAGAAGACTGCTTTGGGTACGGACCGTAGTTGAATATGGGAAATCCCCTTTAATTTTGCTTGTTGTTGTGGCTTGCTTGTCTGTGCTTGTCATGCGCCACCCCGCGCTGGGAGGCTAGCCAGGAACCAATACACCAGGTCGTGGCTGGCTGGAAACAGAATTTCGATAGCTCTCTTTCCTAAGTGGATATTGGCGCTTCCATTTCTGGAACTGCGGAGAAGGCGAGAACCTCTTAGCTCGGTAATCGTTTGCTATGCATAGACTAAACGGTACCTCCGTATAATTAATAGAAAAGAGCACCCATAATATTCAACGGCAAATTACAAGACACCGCTTCATGAAGCATGTCTAGCAACATTAGCAAGCTAGCTGATCAAGCCCTCCATAGCATTCCTGCTCACTCCTCTCATATCTGCATTGTGTGTTCTTCTTCATTTCAAAGTAGCATGCTCTCTTGCCCTTCGCGTTGATGGCCTTTATATCCTTTCTAAAAGTGAGATAATGAGGAGTCTTTATTTGCTTCATGTTCCTTTTAACTAAAAGTCTAATCATGATCTTCATCGGCGTCTCAATCGTGGAAGTATTCTGAGAATAAAGCAAAGCATGCAAACAAACAAAAGAATCAATGTCAATACTACTGGTGCTCAATCTCGGATCTTTTCCTCCCTATCGTTCTGAGATAAGAAGTCGTCATGGTAGTAAATGGTATCATGGTATTATTAGTTATAATTTTTAACTTAATGCCAAATTGAAGTTGGAAGAATAATTATTCAACCGAAGTATCAATCATATGTTACTCAAATAATTACATCTGCTCATGAGACCACTCCCATCATCTTAAGCAATTTCTTGGCCATGCCTACAGCAAATCCTTCGTCATTAATACTCCTCTTATCCTCAATGACCTTTATTCTGCTTCCCTGTAATCCATCTTTCAGAGAACTAAATAGTGCCTCATCAGCTTCCGGGTCAGCAAAGTCTCCTCCTGGTACCGAAAGCATGCTTACACCCCCTTTGGGGATCCACACCTCAACTAGACTTGGATCAGTTGTGTGTGTTCTTAGTTTTTCTGCAATTTGTGTCCCAAGAATTTTACACTCGGCAGGAGATGTTCGTAGTAGTGTAACTGAAGGGTTATGCTCATGTAGCTTCCTCTCCAAGAAAGATTTTGGAACTGTGTTCCAGGGGCCAAAATTCACCATATCGAGGGCCCCGAGACTTACAACCTGCGGGATACCCCTTTTCGATGCTGCAGTTAAACGATCAGGCCCCGCTGTTAATACGCCTCCAACCAATTCATCAGCAAGTTCCGTTGTAGTAAGGTCTAGAACGCCATCAACTCTGCCTTCGATGATCAATCTTTCCATGGCGCGTCCACCTGAACCAGTAGCATGGAACACGAGAACCTCAATATTTTCTGCCACAGAGGAAATATAAGCCACCGCAGCATCTACAGCTGGAGTTGTAACACCGAACATAGTGATTGCAATAACTCTCCTCTTCTTTTGTTTCTCTCCAGTTGTGCTAGACTGACGCCTAGAATAGTACGCCAGTGACATACCAACAATTGCCCCAGCAGCATTATCTAGTACAAACCTGAGGAGAGATGGAAGACCTGCAACGTCAACTACACTGTGCATCATCGTAATATCTGTTTCTCCCACGAAAGAACTGACATCACCGGACGCCATGGTGGACACAATCAACTTGGGAAATCCAACAGGAAGGGCATTGCGCATGACAGCAGCAGAGAGTGAGGTGCCTCCACTACCTCCGATCGAGATTATTCCATGGATAGAGTTTGATTTGTAAAGATCCTTCACCAGCGATGTTGTTGCGACAATCATAGTTTTGATGACCTCAGAGCGGGGTAAGGTCCTCAGATCTGGCGGTACCTTTCCATCACCGTTAGGAATGTACGAGAGAATGGCTGATTGAGGGATGTCAATAAAAGGGTGGGAAATGGAAGTTCGTCCAGTATCAGCCAAGCTGACTTTGATTCCTCCATTTTGTCCATGGTAGAGAACCTGTGAGCGCAAATATAACAGTTCTGGAAGTTTTGTGTCGCAGGTTCCAAGTATCAGAACTGTCGGCTTGATCATTGCAAAGCTAGATTTGGCTTTTCCCTTGGCTAATTTTTCTTTCAAGGACAGCGGCTCGGATATTAGATTTCTCTACATAAAATGATAGTCATATAGGTCATTTCATAGTTGGATTGATTGCCTCAATCTTCAACTCCTCGGGGATGTGGGAGGAGGTTCTGCATGATAATTAAGCCGATCCGGATTTCAGGAACCTAGGCTAGAAGCTGACTATGCACAACATTCTTCTTGGAGAGGCTGGACTGATCGTATTTCTTTCATGGATGTAGTGAAGATGATAGTCTAGGTATTGCATGTTATTATGATGATAAAACGCCAGAGATATGCTTATTTTGCATTCTATGGCTGAATTAGGACGGGGTGCTGGTGTTAAGGGATTAAAGGGTAATAACTTCGTGCTGTACAGGAATTAACTTAATTCCTCCGATATTCTTACTGTTTGATAAATTATAGGCAATTCTACATCTAAAGTTCACGAAAAGGAACGTCATATTAGATGGTTGAGAAACTGCTACTATATAATAGACTAATTATGATTCTCCTTCGACCTCCGTACAGATGTCGCCTTCAAAAGTAATATCCCACGCTAAAAACGCCACTTTTTCGTAAATGGCCATATGCTGTAAGTACCCTATAACTAGGCAATTTTTAAGCTACATGTGCCCTGTAATATGCTATAATTATAGCGTGCTTCAGCACTACAACCGCTATAACACTCTATGACCTCTCACGGACGTTGAAATTGTGGCGTTGGTAGCGCCACCCGAAGACATTACTTTTGCAGTTTTCCTCTGTAATTGTCAAAGTATTCGAGACGTTGATAAAAATACGACGCGTCTCAAATATTTGAATAGTGGATAAACGTTATGCATTTTAGAGAAACTTGAAAAAATGCTATCAAAGTTTTAGAATTGGAAGTATCTACAATAATCATGCTAATATAATTTGTGCAGTATTAATAATTATACAAATATTACAGGTTTCTTAGAGACCATTGCCCAGTCGAGTCGATCATCTATATCAAGGATGATACACATGGGGCAACCAGAACTTCTCATCAATGATCGCCAGATCCATCCTCTCCATGAAAAACCCAAGCTCAGCATTACTTGTATTCTGTCCGCAAGAGTTGAACGCTTCCAGACAACGGCTATAGAACTCTTTAGGATGTCGCTGAATAGCCTGGCGGGTGGTTCCGAATGATCCGCCATGATTCACTCTTACTGCTGAAGGATGAGGTTTCCCAAATAACCACTGCCAATATTCGCCCATGGTGTAAGGAGCTGTCGCTAATGTCTTCCTCTCAGAAGCTGAAATCCAGTAGTCCTCCGCCGGCGATGACCAGTTGATGCGGTCCCATTGATCGAGATCGTGGATAAGTTCCCAATTGAAGATAAGCGCGGGCGCAAAAGCTGGATCAAAAGGCCGAGTCGCTGCGAGTTCGAGCATCTGCAGTGTAGTATTGACAACGGGACTGAGCAAGTTGGTAAAAGGCGCCGCCTGAGAGAAGATAACAATATTAGAGAGGTCGTCGTAGTGATTGTAGGAGTGAAGACAGATAGTCTGCTGTTCGTGACCAATATTCTGAGCCAGGCTGTATTCTAGGAAGGAGCTGTGCTGGATAGCATCATCGGTTTGCGGTGTACCAAATTTATCGTAAAGGTAGGTGCGATTTACCACGATTACCCATGGGTCGAGCGGTTCTTTGAATCGCGTGACAACGAAACTGATTTCGGATGAGGGAATGTCCAACGGTGAGTAATTAATACTTGGGGTATTTGTTGGCATTATACCTAATGAGTAACCCGCGGATGGTACGCTTGATATTAAACATGTTGATACATTGCTTAGAGCCATGATGGGATTGATTTGTGTGGAGCTCACCACGAAATTGGTTTCTAAGAATCTAAAGGTACAAAATGAGTGCGAGTTATTGACTTATATACCATGCTACTGGCGCAAGTACCGTAATGTGCTCGGAGAAGATCCGGGATACCTTGCTAGCATAATGATTATTCTCCACTCTCCTAAGTCGATACAGTCATCATCTTCATGCTGTCTCACCGATCCGTGAAACATTCCGAGTTCACTTTCCAATCGTAGAATGAAACAAACTCCATTAACTTAACTGGTTGGTCTATTCGTGTGCTTGCAAAAGCTGATGTCCTTTTTGGCATGGATGTCAGTGTCGATAGGTTTTCTGTGATACACGACATGTCGCGTCTTCTAAGAAACACGTGACTAATAATATAATCTCTTTTAAGAGTAATACAATCCCCTATCCGTTCGTGTGGTAATGCAGGTACCGGTAATTCGTCTCTGCCAAGGAGATGCTACGATACCCTCTCGGACCCCAAAAGCCATTTTGAATTACTTTTAGCGTCGTTACCTTACAATTATCTCTATTTTCGAAGAATGAAGGATTTTAAGTGGCGTGAGTGGACAACATCCCTGTATATAACTTCGACCTGAGAAGCTTAAGCGACCTGGGGTCTGAGGGGATACTGTTGACGGCGTTTAGGGCGTCACGGCAGCTGGTCCTCGGTGGCGTTGCGGCGCAGGAGTGTGTTGCGCGTTTGGAGTTCACACCCTCTACATCGCCATCTCTAGCTGCTTCACCAGAGAAAGGAGTGACAATGACGACGAAAGATGATTCTGTAACTACCTTCAATACGGCAAGCCTCCTCGTGTTGGTGCACTATCCTGACTGTTTCACCAGATTGTGATAACTCCCATCGTAGCCCATGGCTTGAAATAGCCTTCTAGTTCTTAGCTCCTGCTTATAGCACAACAAGATGCCGCGCTCTTTCAGATATCTACTAATCTTTTATAAATCTTGTCACCTTCGTGCTTGAGGATATGACTTCATACTCCATCAGATGAAAGTTTTCCGCCTACACGTTGTCAAACACGGCCTTGTGACCGAAGACGTTCGGACGTCACTTGGGATTCGGGTTGGCCCNAAACCGACAAGATTCCCCTAACTGACACTTTCGCAGCGTTCAGCGAAGTGAATTTACTCGTCAGTCTAGAGCTTCATTCTCCCGGCTAAGAGCGACTGTATCTGAAAGGCAAAGGACATATAGCTGCCGTATCGATCCCAGACGCAACGGAATCTCTCGTGTGTCCGATGCTGTTCTATTGGAATACGCCTCAACCACTGAAGCCTCCTTATTGTGGAAGAATCCTTCGGGGGCATCTAACGACCTCGAGTCAAAATGAACCTTAACGGCAAAAAGCTCCTCTCCGCGTCTAGTTTTGTGCGGAATATGAGCTTTCTCCAGGAGTATGATGGAGGATTGGTGTTATAATAGGTGATAGGAGTCTTTTTATACGGCTCGCGAGCGCCGTCTTCGCCGAGCTTCTGGGGTACAGTCTGGAGATCTGTATCGCATATCGACTATTGCAGGTTATACCGCTACACAATTTTTATTGTCAAGGCACTTTGAACTCGAAAATCAAGAGCGAAGATATATAACCCTAGGCTAAATAGTCAAGTAGATCGTTAGGATGCAGGAAATGTCAGTAGTCGGTACGCCCACATAAATTAGTCGGAACGGTGACAACTCTATGGAGAAACACACCACAACATACACATGCCATGCACGTCCATATGTAACCTGTCCGTCAGGATCGAGCAATTGGGGTGATTCTCCCGAAGGCGAGCGCTACATTTTACAAGCACGACCAAATACCAGATTAGGTTGATCCTAATGGCCATTGTGTGACTATCAAACTAGGCATGTATGCTAGATCATCAGATGATTGACGCTCAGGGAGAGGTTGTGACGGATATATTACGTATAGATGACATGTTTGTACTGTTGTGTTTCTCTATACGGAGTTCGTGTCAATTCACTTCCCCCAAAGTATCCTTTTAATGATACTAGCACGCATCATATAAAAAGACCATATCCGCGATCCGAAGTGTGCTTGTCGTTGGAGAAATCGTGGATGGCGTATAGAACACTTTATCTTCTGTGGCCGGGATACTAATGTTGTGTAAGGAATGGAATTTTATTTCGCCTAGAGGGACTGACCTTGAAAAGCTAGACGTTAAGTTATTTACTCGAGTACAGTTCAGTCAATTTGGTCTTTATCAACCTACAGTCCCGCACTTTCTCTTATTAAAATAGTCCAACTTCCTTTCATCACGTGACAGGCCTGCTTGAAGGCCGCTTTCTTCGAGCATTTAGCGTACTCTTTTCAACGGCTGAAGCTTGGTCTGCTAACGTGAGGTTTGCTTGTGTTAGTACTAGATTCAAATGGTTAGTATGGCGTTGGTCTTGGATTTGCGTCATGCCTTGCCGTTTCCCCACCATCTGATGCTGCCTTTCCTCCTAAAAAGAACAAGAGATTTCCCATCCCTGTCTGGCCGAGTTGCTGCAGCATATGCTTTCCCGTTAGGTATCCCACTTTGGGCTTCGGATAAGGAATACTCTACCGTCTCTAGCAGTTATCCACAGTCGCATATATCCGATTCGAGTGCTCCTATCTTGTGCAACATTGAGATCCTCTCAGAAAAATAACGGTTAACATCCATCACAGATACTTGTTTAGCTAATATCTTCTATATTCTTACTCCAACAAATGCCCACATCAATTCTCCCCAGAATACAACAGGACTTACATCTTTGTTACAAGCCTTAAGCAGAAAGGCAAATACTAAGATAATTATATAAATACACAATCGAAGTAGAATGGAGGATAGTAACTATCCTTATTAGAAATTGCGCTGAGGCCCTGTTAAATGTCTAATTTGCATATCCTGGACTATTAACTCAACATGGCGGTTCAACATGCAATGATCTCAAGTCCTTTGTGACTAATATCTACCTTTTTCAGGAGCCTTGAAACTATTGGTTGTGTTAGCTTAACTTTAAATTCCTCCTACACAAAGTTAGCTATTTCATCTTGGTATAACTCATTTGACATTGCTAAGAACTCTGTCACCGCTTCCTCAATTATTAGCGTAACCGCCGGACGTCTGCCAAGTAGTTTCCTTATATCTATTCCAACAATTCTGTGAATCTCCATTGATCGAGCAATACGTCGAACAGTCTCGTAGGAGACTTCAAATGGTGGCAATGGCGTCTTTGTCGTCGTTTGAGTTCAGGAGAGCACATTTGATGGCATATACGGTCTCCTGCGAAAGGTTTGGTGCCATAATCCACGTCAAAACCGTTCGATATATATTAAGGACTTCATTCAAAGTAAAAAATATGGGTATATGAACGTTGCTTGAATTGCGTGAATTGATCAAATTACTATGGTACGCCTTCTGTAAGCGCGTGCACGGGGCTCAAATTCGCCAAAAAAAAAAAACCAGGTCGGATATGACAGTATGCTTTACTGTGTAATGCAGCAAGCTAAAATAGTTGTTGCAGGCTTCTGATAAGCGAGCTAATGTAGAATCTCAAAGCTTTGTGGTAACTCTTACTCTTTCTCTTTCTTCCCTAACATCGCGAGTTATATCCGTACTAAGTTTCACCACTGTGATTCCTGGACCCCTGCGAGCATTTGATATTGCTATTTGCTGTTCCTCTTTCTGAGAGATGCGCAGTGATTGTTGGGACTGATTAGATTGATATTGTGTTTCTAATCAATCGACGAGTACACAACATACTGCAAAAGAAAAGCAAATCGACGTCACTGGAAAAGACGTGAGTCATGTATAGAGGATCTCTTTTTTTGGATAATTAATACTACTGTATAATCCAAGTTTATGGCTTTCTTTTAGCTACAGGATTATTTCATAGCTATCATCCTGACCCTAATTTTACAAGTTTCGTCGTCGTCATCATGCCACATCCAGTATCACGAAGCGAAGCACTCAAGCGTCTACGCGCTACAGTTGATGCCGGAAACATCATTGTTGGTGCTGGTGCAGGTTAGTAAACAGCAATCAATGTTTATATATATTAAGACTATTGTGCTGAGCGGACATCATCGAACAGGAATTGGGCTTTCTGCAAAATTTATTGAAAAAGGGGGTGCCGACCTTATAATCATCTACAATTCTGGCCGCTTCAGAATGGCTGGAAGAGGCTCCTTGGCTGGATTGATGCCATATGGCGATGCCAATGCTATTGTGCTTGAAATGGTCAGCCACTAATTAGGGTTCAGCTGAAAAGTCTGCTAATGCAAGAACTTCTTTTCGCAGGCCAATGAAGTTCTTCCAGTTGTTCAGGATACACCGGTGCTAGCTGGTGTCTGTGGTACTGATCCATTTCGCCTGATGCCAGTCTTCTTGAAGCAGATCAAAGAGATTGGCTTCTCTGGTGTGCAAAATTTCCCTACCGTCGGATTGATAGATGGCTCGTTTCGCCAGCACCTGGAAGAGACCGGCATGTCTTATGAGGAAGAAGTCAAAATGATCAAGCTTGCTCATGAGATGGATTTATTAACAACGCCTTACGTTTTTGATGTTTATCAGGCGGAAAAAATGACACGTGCCGGAGCCGATGTGTTGGTTGTGCATATGGGATTGACAACTAGTGGGAGTATTGGGGCCCAAACGGCAGTTACTTTGGATGATTCGGTCGAGTTAATCCAAAAATGTCGTGATGCAGCCACGAAAATCAATGACAAGATTATTGTGCTCTGCCATGGAGGGCCAATTGCAACTGTAGAGGACGCGAAATATGTCTTGAGCCGGACCAAAGGCGTTGCGGGATTTTACGGTGCAAGTAGTATGGAGAGGTTACCAGTGGAGGAGGCTATTGCGTCAAACACGAGCGCATTTAAGAAACTGAGAGTGAATGTTTAGAGAGCAGGACTCGATGGATAAATATGGCAGAGTTCTATCATTTCTGATACAAAAGGTCAAACCAATCTAGCTATAGTTACGATTTAATCTCCTAATTTCAAAGTTCTTGAGGTGCTCTGACAAGTTAACACGTGTAGGACATTAATTACGTTTTTTGAACTAAAAGTTAATGGTGGGTGGCAAAGAATGAAGCTTGAATACATTGCGGAACTCTTGACAAAGCGGCGGAGTTGTAGCAAAACGGAAGGCACATAATCTTGGTTTGTTTATTTCATAGGTTATATCTGAATTACTGTGGAACATTCTAGAAGTCATAGGAGAAATATTTGCGGAGTGATAAAAAATTGGTAGAATGTATGATGTATGTGCGGAGTATAGGTGGCGGAACTTTGCTGCAACGACATGACATAGAGTATTGGTATGTATATCAGAGCTCCGCGTATACTATCGACGCTGGTCAAGGCAACTGCTCTGTTATACAGTTGTCGTGCCTTGAAGGCAAGCCATTGCAAAACAAGTCTCAATTATGTATAACTATTTAATTCCAAATGATCACAATACTAGTACGTCCATGGTAGTTCACAGCTTCAGAATGATTCCTTTGCTACTGCTTAAATCTATACTTCACAATGAGTGATAAAATAGTCAAATTTTCTATTAACATAGACTAGTAACAATAAATCGCTTAACTTAAGATATTCAATGTAATATATTAGATTGTGATACGACAAAATGTTAACTTCATCCTAGCATACATATTTCAGGAAGTGCCGTGCCAACTTCCGCGAGAACTCTAATATATCAAGCCGCTCCGATACGATGTTGTCTAACCGCGACATATTCAGGACTGTTGTACCAAGTCTTCGCTATATCCATTGATGAAAATTCGACAACTACTACCCCCTTAACCTTTTTTCCTAGTTGTTCAAAAGGTGCACAACCTGTGATGGGCTTAACGTTGTAGCCGGCCAGTGTTGGGCGAATTTTTCCCGGTAGCACTCTAGCTCTGTTCGATCCATAACGTCATGACATATGAAAATGCAGTAGGTTGGCATCGTTGTTGTGAATGTTGTAAAGCGATAGAATAGTAAAACTTTTGAATGTTGCCCTAGAATGTAAATTTAGTAGAAACTCCTATTTTAATATGCTATGGTAATACTGTTAAGAGAGTACACTACAAGAATAATATCTAATGAATGAAAGATTTTGGTCGTAGTTGTTCTGGAGAATTGCTAATATATAGAGAGAGATAAAAGCTCATGTCTTCGGTTTCTAAAGAGATCCCGCGAGGTTTACTTCTAATGACGCAGTTCACCATATCTATCGTCTAGAGCTATAGCTATAGCTATTGCTTNAAAAAGTCATACCACCCCGTATATCACTCCATATGACATCACTGGGGAGTTGCGAGGTTGTTCAAGTTCCGCACCCGACTCTGGATTTAGATTAACCTCCGACAACCGTATTGGGAGAGTTCCGCTTATTTTAACTTTAGTATTTAAGAATAGTTATTGAGAAATTAACCTATGTATATGACCAATGCTAGCNTTTTTTTGTTGGCAACGGTATTCCCATTACATACTATCACGTCATATCAACATTCTACATCGTATTTATTCATTAAAGCCATGGGCTTCGAACAAGAGAAGCAAACAATGTTAGCTGTCTATGCAACTAGAGGTGATTTTGATAATCCTCTATCTGCCCTGAGCGTCGGAACACAGCCAGTACCGGACGTGCCAGAAGGCTGGGTAAAGGTTAAGATCTCTGCCGCTGGGGTCAACTTCCACGACATCTTCACTCTACGGGGAGTGGGACCGCATCCACTTACATTTCCACGAATTTTGGGTTGTGAAGGGTGTGGAACTCTTGAGGATGGGACCGAAGTCATTTTGTATCCGGTGATGGGCGATCAAGACTATCGAGGAGATGAGACCTTAGATCCAAAGAGACATGTTTTCCAAGAGATTGCGAACGGTACATTAGCGGAGTACGTCATTGCTCCAACTCGAAATGTTATCCCGCGGCCTAAAGATCTCCCTGTCAACACTGCAGCAGTGTTGGGTATCTCCTGGCTTACGGCCTACAGGATGCTGTGTACCAAGTCAGGTCTTCGTCCTGGACAATCTATGCTTGTGCAAGGATGTTCTGGAGGTGTTCCCACGGCACTCATACAGCTTGGTGTAGCTGTAGGAATGCGAGTTTGGTGTACTGGTCGTACAGAAGAAAAGAGAAAGCTGGCAGAAAGTCTTGGAGCTGAGAAGACCTTTCCACCTAGTCACAAACTACCTGAACTTGCCGATGCGGTCTTTGATATAGCTGGACAAGCTACATGGGAGCATTCAATAGCGTCAGTCAAGACTGGTGGATGTGTTATTACTTGTGGGGGACATGGAGGGTTCACAGTTTTTACGGATCTCGGGCGCGTGTTCATGGAACAAATAACAATTAAGGGTGTATATGCTGGGACTCTTCAAGAGTTCAAGGATTTGATGTCACTTGTTGTTAAGAAGAAAATTGTTCCTAGGATCGGTCATGTATTCCCCCTGACGGAGGGAGAAAAGGCATTTCGTCTTATCTATGAGGGATCTACAGATGGGAAAATTGTTCTAACAGCATGATAAACCGTGGTGCTAGTTTTTCTGTAGCCGATAAAATCCAATATTAGGAGAAATGAGTTGAAAGCAACTTACTCATAGCGTACTTAGCGAATGCTTTTGTGAAATGAGAATGAATTGCTAGCGCAGGTTTCATATCGATAAAAGTCAAGTTTAACCTGCGTCACGTCCTCCATCTCCTCTCACTCTTTTCTTCGAGATACATATGCGTATAGCTGCAAAGTTGACAGCGCCTACAAATTATAGGGCAGCACCAACGCCAGACTGAGAAGATGGGTCGATAAGGGGTATAATTAATCCACTTTACTCTACTTCAACATTATGTCAAATAATATTTCCAAGAGAATTATGCAAAATTCATCTAAACAATGCTCCTAGATACAAGAAACCCCAAATTGCTTTAAGATGACTTCAACGTAACGTCTATAGACCAGAACTGTTCTTAGTACCTGATAATTGATCTCAAACTAATAGAGTACAAAAATAGACTTGTCTTTCCAAACAGCAAATTCAAAAGTGGTGCTTATTCTAGCGTATATGGAACCTTATTTGGATATCTGGCGCTTGTAGACCTCCATAGAATAGGTATAAGCCAAGCTCCGTAGTAAATACATGATACTTGACAAGTATACAGTTAGTTCTTTAGTTCTTTAGTTCAATTCAATAGTTCTGCAATATGTTACCTACTACAACCAATCAGTCTCTGTGACCAACCGGGGAGTAACCTCTAGGTAGGAAGAAATAGTGATCAGGATACCTCCACGGCGTAAGAGCAAGCGATAACCCAATATAAAAGAGCTGGAGATGTGCATGTAGAAAATTACTAGAAACGGATATTGTGGTAAAAATAAAACAAGACACCCTAAATTGGAGGGGAAGGGAGAGGGTGGAGATTAGAAGTCGCGCGCTACCATTCCCCCTTTACCCCTGATATTGATTTGTAATTTTATTATGTTTTATTTACCTATACTTACTGGATCTGTGATTTATTGGTTTCGGTACAATAGGCTTTGAGACGTCGAAGATGCGTGGCTTGCACTACTAATTAAATTCTGAACATCGATGGGTTGGGGTAAAGCTTTCCTCCTGGGGAAGGGACAAAACAGTTAGATTATCCACTGGGCATTTATTCTCTTAATTTTATGTCACTGGGTGTCATTTGGATATGTAAATAACACGAATTATGACTTTAAAGTACTTTGCTTCATCACAGATATACTTGGATTCTACAAAAGACAATCCAACGGTCGCTCTGAATTATTAGCTTATACAGGACTAGGTAATCAATAACATGAAAAGTTAGATTGGTAAATCAAATGACTTTCTCTTTCGGAGTGGAGTAGGAATGTACCTAAAGGTGGATAACCAAGAAGGGTAAATTATTGGAGAAGCTTCGAGATCCTAGAAAGAAAACTGTGTCGGTTTATGNAAAAAAAGTGCTTTCCAGCCTTGGGGAGATCCATTTGAATCGGGAAATCCAAGTCCCATACTCTTTATTTATATTACAGGCAGTTGTCAAGTTGACGATTCAAAAAATTCATCACGCGTCTTTTAACAACTGACCCACTGCTCTACTTAGGAACCTTGACTCCACTAATCTTTTCCAGCTCCTTGAGCAACCGATCCTGTAACTCAACATCATCCGCATCTCTCGCGACTCTCTCCTCCTTCAACCTGGCAAAGTACTTCCCTGTCTTACCTCTAGCAGCCCCCTCCCCTAACGCCAACATAGTAAAAGTATCAACGCCAAGATTGATATCGCCAGGAGCATGCTGCCCTCCCATCTTGGTTGGCACCCAACCGGGATCCGCTGAGTAGCACTCCACATCCGGCCACCGTCTCGCAAAAGCTTTCGCGAACATAACATTATGCAACTTGCTATCGCCGTACTCAGACGCGGTTAAATTATCTAGATTCACGCTCCCGCTGCGATGCATACCCGACGATATAAACACCAGGCGTTTTGGCTTGTCCATCAAACAGGTCAACATATATGGTGCCAGCGTATTCACAGCAAACAAGGATGGTAAACCAGACTTGCCCTTCACGAGCTCCATGCCGAGATAGACACCTGCGTTATGTACCACTGCATCAAAGGGGCCAAGTTGATTTGCTTCAGCGGCAAGATGCTTTGTCTCATCAATGGAAGTGAGATCCGCGATGAGAACGGCTTCGGAGCTGGGACAGGCTTGCACTGCGTCCCGAGCTCGCTGGGCGTTCCGCGCGTGGAGGACAACTTTATGACCATTTGCAATGAGCTTTTGCGCCATGAGGGACCCTAGTCCATCAGAGGAGCCAGTGATAAAGAAGCGTGCCATTCTTTTGAGAAATCGCTTTGGTTGAATCTAGATGAGAAATCCTTACAACTCGGAATGATCTAATAGATAGCTGACAAAGATTGAACTTGAAACTTGAGAGAAGAGTTATTTAATTAGTAAAACCTGTCAACGATCGGTAAAAATAGCTCGGCCGAGGGTGGGGAAGATTCGACATCACCAGCTCAACGGATTTAAGCTTATAAGCCCGATTTTAGAATCGAGGTTGAGAGTTTGATTACTAGGAAGAGCAAGAGAGCAACACGTCATCCTTAATCGAGTGTCAAAATTTGATGTTCATCGTGGGCTTCGACATAAGGTTCTAATCCGCAGTTTCGTATGGAGTGGATTCGCTCATTTATATTCTATTAGAAAGATTACCTGCCACGTCTGCAATAAATAGTTACATCAAGTTGCCGACCTCTGTTTGTTATGTCAGAATCCTACTAGGGAGAGGCACTAAAGCAGCAAAGTTTTCAATTCATGAAGGAGAATAGAAACCAGGAAAACTTTGGCTCATCTAGGATCATTAGACGATAAAAAGCGACGTGATCTAAGAGTCAATAATATGCTCATAAGGACCGGAGTCAGGAATCTGTAACTGTCTCCAATTTGAGAACAGTATAAGTGTATGCATGTGTAATGATTGAACCCCTCTGTTACCCTATATTAAAAATTCTATACCTTAGTAATAGTATTACCAATTATCCATTATCAATTATGGAGTAATAACAGATTCCGTCACAATCGAAATATCTTTATTATCCGTCCTACTACTGCCAAACCGTAGGATTGGAATCCTCTTCTTCGCAGACATTTTTGGGTCGCCGTTAGTGTCATCATTCCTCCTTGCACCAACTTCAGCCTCCTCATCCAAAGCTTTCTGCTTCTCCCTCTTCCTCAGTCCTTCCCAAAGCGGCCACTTCTTCTTCTCTTCTTCTATTTTCCTCTCTTTCACCCTTTCTCTATCATTGCCGTTTTTCTCGTTCTCGACCTTAACTCCGCTTTTCTTTTTCTGCTTCCCCTTCTTACTCTTCTCTCGTTGTTCCTTTTGCTCCTGTTCCTCCTCTTCATCTGACAACTCTGCATTAATAGCATCCGATTCCTGTTTTACAACGCGATTCTTTTGATATAGAGACCATTGGGCCTGGATAGGCTCTATGCTGAAAGCGGCTGCGAATGTTGCGACTACGAAGCAAAGCGTCATCCATACATAGTCGCTACTTCCAAAATTCCCAGGGAGGATGTCGACACTAAGAGAAAAGAGTGCTGCAACGTAGGCTAGAGGAAGGTAGGCAATGGTAATATATGTGAGGACTCGAATGTTGTTGTTCTGTTTGATTGCTGCACGGCTGTCTTCTACGTTTGTGACTGATGATATCTGATGACAATTAGCTGGGATAGCTCCTCTACTATGTTTTTAAGTCTAGTGATTGACAGAACATACCCCATCACGTAACCTAGATATCTGTTCAATTTTTTGTTGAATCTTGAGATGCATAATGGATAGATTGCCATGTCGCTTGTCAAACTCTTCTAGGATATTCCTGTATCCTTGATCAAGGTCTTCATGATGTTTTCCAAGTTCCTAAATCCATATGCTTATATCAACAAAGATGTTCCATGCCAAACAGTTCATGAGAAATAGTATTAACTTTGGAAACGGAAATCACGCACCTGTTCTGTTTTGGCAATCTCTCGCACCATTGTTTCTCTAGCTTCCTTGATTTTAGACAGCGATGAAGACAGGCGATCATCAAACACCCGAAGCGCCTCAAGGCATAGAATCATCCTCCGCAACTTATACACAGCTAGATCACGCTCCTCCCAGTCGAAGCCCATCATGAGAACCTTGTCCTGTACCACACGTCATATTTCAGCACGGTTCTCAAGAAGATGGGTGGGAATTTGAGTTTGGTATACATACTCCTAGGCTGAGTCTTGCCATCAATGTATCAATAACCGCATCATACTCCTTTGCAATTTGCACACATAGATGTCCTAGCAAGATGAGAAAAGCAAGGCATCTACCGCTTGACTGTTGGTTAATGAAAAGAGTAAGCGCTTCTGAAATGGCCTGGGCATGTGCTGGCATCGAGTCTTCTTCCATTAGTGAGGACATGAACAGACAAGTCCAGAACATTCCACGTTTGTCTCCAGTAATAACAAGTGATGAGGCTGTCTCTTCGAACTTGATCTTTCCACTTGGCGCGTTGTGATCTTCACCACGAATAGCTTTCTCTCCTAGAGGTATTATGAGCGGGTTAGCTCTTTTTTCGTCATACATCTTATCAATATGTTTCTCCTCTAGCCGCCAATGGGAGATCGTGATGGTGGTGATCCAAGCACTGCCCGTTGTATTAGAAAATTGGGAAGATGGCGTAAAATAATTATCAATTGTGTCCAATGCGTCCGTATGCCAAATATATATCAATGCTTCAATAAGCTTTGGAGAACACCTTTGAACGAATCTATTATTGTATTAGACAGTAGTGACATAGTTTGAACATAGATGATACGTACAATAAGCGGTGTCTAACGTCTTGATCAACCATCTGAGACATAGTCAGCAATCTGCATAATAAACTGATAGTTCAGCACATACACTATCATCCAGGACAGTGTGGATATCGGAAAGAAACTTTGTGAGCAGAGATTGCCTAATCTTAGGATTCGCCAAAATCTCTTCCGCTCTTGGATGGATCTTATCGAGATATGGATAGCCCTTGACCCGATTCTCAAGGTAACAAGACCAAAGACTAGAGTTTCTTGTTGAGTCATTACGCTCTGATAATTCGACCTTCTGTGCTTCGTCGAAGAGATACATCAGTTGATTGTCGTTGCCAGTAAACTCCTGAGGAATTTGAAGCGGATTGGCACGGCCACCTCTACTTTTGATGTAGAATGTGCTTGCCTTGCCTAGAGTTAAATCGAAGAAACTCAGGTATAACACATCCTTGATTGGGATTTGGGTGTAGATTTCACCAATCGACCAGTTCCGTATAGGGACCTCCTCATTCCCATTCTTTCGTCGTAGATACTTCTTGACTTCACTCCGAAGCTGAACCTTTCTCAACTGTGCCTCACGAAACTTTTCTGGGGTATCGTCTAAAGACTGTACCCAAGTTTGTGGATGTAGGTTTTCACCCCATCCTGGTTTCACTCCGGTCCAGTCATATTTAGACGACAGTTCGGTCGGATCCCTTTTCTGAAGCGTCTCGAGAAGGCTTTTCTGAAACATCATTTGCGTCTCTAGCATTTCATACAACCTGTCAAATTC
Source organism: Scytalidium lignicola (assembly GCA_002812745.2). Taxonomy (NCBI): domain Eukaryota; kingdom Fungi; phylum Ascomycota; class Leotiomycetes; genus Scytalidium; species Scytalidium lignicola. Next base: position 81,623 of record NCSJ02000143.1, read on the forward strand.
CGCGGATTCACTTTGTACACGTTTATCATTCTTCACGGGACTTTGATACCGCGTTTGGCTCGTCTGTCCCGGGAATCTATTAGCTACTACTGATCTTCGTCGTTGTGCCACTGGCTCGAGAGCTGTGCGGTTTGTTAGCATGCCATAACTTAATCTGGGAGACTTGTCACAGCCATAGATTGACCTTTAATTTTCAAATCTAAAAGAGTAGCACAAACGATGCTCGATACATCATAATCCCACCATTGACGTAGCATTTCTCTCTTGCTAGTGTCCCACGACGGCAAGAAGGTATAATCAGAGGCAAGAAACTCAAAGCAATCATCTTTGATGGCCTTAACATCAACCTCTTCCTGCTGATTCAATCCAGCCCAAAGAAGATTGTGGTGATTGAGACATACTAATTCCCAGGGAGAGCAAGCACGTACACGTCCCGATTTTAACTTCTTGGTTCCAGCATTAAACGTAGTCGTCTTCGTCCTTTGCGAAATTCTCTTTCTAGCTTCTCTTACAACGATGTCAACCTCTCTAGCATATGTTCCTGGAAAGATTTCAGTCGCTAAAAGAGCAAGGCGATCTTCCAACTCATCCTCGGCGGAATAAGTGTCCAATTGCTCAGTTCTAGCCTTTCCAGAAAGCCTTACCGCCCTCCTAGCAGGGTCTGGAAGATTGGACATGTGGGAGATTTCAAGTCCGAGATAGGTACGAATACGTAGAATGCAACTGCGTCGGTACCATTGTAGCAAGCTAAGTTTAAGACTTGAATCCCGTTTGTTCTGCATCGTATCCGAGATGTCAACCAGGTCGCTACCTTTCATTGTGTCCTTTAGCTTCTGAATCTCCGAGTCAAAGACATCTTGACAGTGGTGCATTATGTACCATATAGCCATTACTTGATAACAAGCATCAAATGGGTCCGGAGGATTATTATTGTCATAATCATCGTGTTCCACACGCGGACTAGTACCGGATGCACTTGGTACCATGCTGCGATTCCGATTGAATTCAACATGCATAATCCAGACGCAGATAGCCTGAATTGCCTTTTTTACCTTAGATCGATAGGCTTTGTGGTTTTGTGGTAGGTGATGTTTTTCCTCAGTAGATAAGCTCTCATGCTTTTGATTAAGTGCGCTACCTTCTAATGGATACTTCTGCTCCAGAAGACCGAGGAAATTATACACTTTGACAAGTAATCGAACCTGCCAACTATATATATCAGTCAGTAAATTACCATACACTAGAGGGAACTTAACATACAAGACAGATTTCAGATCTACCTGTTGCGAGAATTGATTCTGTGTAAGAGCTGTTCTGGGCATATCAGAGCTGATGACCTGCATCAATTTCGCTGTTCCATCGGTAGCAGGGTTAGTGATAGGATCAGATCGAACCTCTGCATCGAGCGATATGAATGGAGATTCCGGTTTGAATTGGTCAGGAACCTGAAGCATGCCAGGACGATGTTGATGAACATCGCCATCATCCTTAGGTTCTGGTCGTTGTGGGACCCTATAGCTTGCATAAGTCCTCCCAAATAATGTAGTATTAGGCACAGACGAGACACATAATATCCTTTCCACACATGTAACGATAGCTCGTCTCTCCATTGCATCTTGTTCATCTGCTCCATGCCACGCAACTGACCATATTCGGTTTGTTGCCTCTTCGTCCTCATCTTTCAAGCCTAGGTACTTTGAAACTATAGAAGATGATGGATAGGTCGGTATTGGCTTAATAAACTCCTCATCCGACTGAATTAATGTGTATGCCACGATCACGACTTTAGCCTTCGATTCCTCAAGTTCTATTTCATACTTAGCAGTAGTATCGTTGACTTCACGCCGCCCTGGATGTGCAATGGCATTCAAACGCTCGCCACCAGCTTCAAACACCTGTATATAAAGAGTGCAGTCATATTCCTTGCTTCTACAGGCAATCCAATCGCTATCAGAATGAACTGAATAAAGATCTGCTGTTGGGGGATCACTGTCGCCAAAGCACGGGCAATCAAATCGGAGCAGCCCACCGACTTGGAATGCGACTCTTCTCCGGCGTCGAGGGGGGCGTGTAGAAGTGCGAGATGACATGACAGATGGTGTTGTCGGAGCAGTTAGAGGAACATTGATGTATATTTGATCCTTATGGTTGATATCTAACTTCTGCTGCTCCTTGGGTGAACTTTCGTCACTTACTACAACATTCAGCTCCTTTGAAATATCTTGTACACCGTGCTGATCTTGTGAATGATCCTCAGGTATGATATTAGGTTGTTTCGGAGGAGGGTCCTCTGGCGGTGCATCCTCTTCTGGCACAAGAATAAAGCTCTCAGTAGAACTATCATCTCTAGGATCATCTCTAGGGTCCCCAGGAAAGATTCGTACTACCTGGTACATTGTACTGTTTTTAACAAAGCACAAAGTCTCATAAGACGCATCCTGTAGCTCATCGGTTTTGTCCTTCGCGACTCCCTCTTGTTCCTTTTTATCCAGAGTATATCTCATATAGGGCCATCGTGAATTAACGAGGCCCTGGCCCCAGACATTACCATGCTCGAGGTCAGAATCTGGGAGCATCTGGAAGCCAAAGGTTCCTTTGCCGCCTGTATGGTCCCTATGCTGGACTCTTGCTAATAGGGCATCTGGATTATCTGGGAAGTCTCCACGTACGCGGACGACGCCACAGTTGGGATCTGGTGCAGAAATTTGGAGAAGTTCATGCCAATCAGTCAAAGACGCTGTAACGCCATTGATTCCAAAATCAGTGGATCGCGCCGTATTTTCCCAGTCATAAGGAATAAAATAAGTCTCTGTATTGGAGGCAACACAAATCAGCAGCTGCCCTGTCGACTATAATCAAATTATATAGATCATAATAAGCCACAATTACCGTCTAAATCGAGATCCTTCAGCCATGAGAATTCCTCGCCATCGTCTACAGAATTGCGTCTAGGGCTTTCTGCTCGATGTCCTGCGTGATCTGAAGAGCGTGAGCTTGCTGAACGCATTGACCGCACATCAGGACTTTTGGGAACGTCCTCAGACTGGATAACTGGTGGCGATTCCACGGACATAGAGCCTGTCTTCAATGCCTAGCATTGGCAGTTACAGGCCTCCGTATCTGTCTGTATATTTGGGGAATAATGGAAAGAAGAGAAGAAAATGTTCAGCCTCACACGACTCCACTTGAGGTGTGATTATCTGCACCTCAGTCTAGCCAAATAAAGCATAGATCTCCGGCATCCAGCAAAGCATCTTTTATTAGAAATTACTCGATCGAGATGGAGTTGGATGCATTATAAATTTTCATTGCCTTTTAACATTCTCTGAATATCTAGTAGTTATCTAATTTTTGCTTTTGATGACTACAATTAAAGTAGCTTCGTTTGGTCCCCGAAATACGGCTACTGACAGCGGATGTACCCGTCGCTCCGCTGAAACTAATTGTTCGGAAACAGCGCGCCGGTGCCTTCCAATATAATTCTTTCTTAATTCGAGACATAGTTTATTTTCATGGGGTTTTGAATGAGCCCAAACAAACAGTATCGACATGGTCAAGTGGGGAAGCAACAGTTGGTCCCGCCTGTGGATACTGTATCTTCAGCTCTTAACTACATACGCCTCACATCACGCTAACTCGTAAGTGCAAGCCCAAAAGTGCTCAGCCTCCTGCAGGCTGTGGTAGATAGGAAATTGAGCAAATTTTGATTATCAATTTCCAAAATTATCAGTAGAGACTTTTTCTCATTCTCTAAATATGAGGGGCTATAGTGTTTCTATTATTGTAATCCTCCCCCCTCAAGGTATACGCCAGTCGCTGGAACGACCTTTCATTTCATCCGTAAAAGGCTCGGGCGTAACCCCTCCTTCACCAAGAGTGGCAGTGAGCTTTAGATGTTCAGTCGATGACGTATCGGCTCTTGTCAATTTAGTATGGCAGACAGTAGAAGATGCCCGAAAAGCATATGGTGAGTACGACGACCTCACAGTTGAAATGGCGAATCTGTATCGAGTCTTATGACGATTACACAAAGAGTTCAATAACCCCAATGCCCTCTTAAATAAAGCCAGGAAAAAAAAAAAGACAAAAACACAACGAGCTGTGTGCTAGGTATGAGTGCACCTTGAAGGCCATGGCCCTATTTTCACCAAATATATTGTATATCGGCTACAAACGACGCGGCAAGAGGCTATGGAAGAAAGTTCAGTTTAGGAATAGAGATGTTAAGAATCTCATTGCTATCAAGCAGAAACCGGTCGCTCATACTTCTGCAGGTCTGATGAGTGTAAACCTTTGCTTGTTAAATACCCAAGACAAAGTGTGCCAAGAGTATAAAGGAAAGAGAAAGCAAATGGCGCTAGCATTGAATGGGGTGATGCAGGCAAAAGGATGAAGATGAAGGGCGAAATAGAAATTCTAGAGACACCACTGTATCAAATCCGTTCGAGGGGGCAATTGAACGTAATATTTCCGAAGGTTCCATGTCTAGATCCTAATTCTCGGAAGGAATGTCAAACTCCAAGCCCTATGAATCATAGCCACAACAAGGACAAGAAGAATCAAATCTTGATACCCATGCCAACACCACAACACGACCTATAACCTATTAATTACATCGAGTGCGAAAGAAAGGGAAGTTCGAAATTTCTGTAAAGTTCCACAAGACTTAGAACTCATACTATATCACCCCAACAAGGAAATGCTTGCAACTAAAACAGATGATCGAAGAAGATTAGCTGCCACTAATATAAATCTCATGGGCGATCCAATAACATGTTTATTTCAGGAGACATCATTCTCTCGGAGAGAGGGATTGGGGAAGGAAGTTCGTTGATAGGATACCTATTCCGTACAGTCTCTAGTGTACAATTAGCTAGCAAGTGTCATTCACTGCTTGTAGCCAAAGTTCCAGAGTCCATAGTTCTTCATTTACCTAGAAAAGCCAGCCCACGTCTTGCTTCTCCTTAATACGCAAGCGGAAATAATGAAAATACAACAGAGTACTGCGAGATCTAGGCGACCGTGCAAACCCTAAAACTCGTAACAGTCCCAAACGCCAATCACACTGTCTTTGAACTCCAATTTCTCTCCGTGATCCACTAACTCCGAATCATTCTTCCAACCATATTCTCAATCCCATTCTTCGCCTCTCTCTGCACCATAGCAAACCTCATAAGCCCACAAGTCTCACTCTCAATATGCATCACAAGGCCACTAAGCAACTTAAAAGTTGTTCCACACCTACCATTTGGACACTTGTAGATGTCCATCTCATGAGCCGGACTTTTCATATGCGCATTCAGGGATTGAAGTGTCCTAAAATCCTTATTACAAAGATAGCACTCGTATAAACCGGTAGAATAGTTATATGCTCGTTCCGTAGCAATGTTCTCCACGTTGGGTTGGGAGTCGTAAGTCAAGAGAGGACGGGTAATCACATTTCCTCGATCGAGACGCTGTATAATGTTATTTATGCTGTGGCGGTTTAATCCAGATGTGCAGGTTCCACTTTCAAGGTGGATGGTCATGCCTGACGCAGTGACAAAGTTACGTTTGCAGAAGGGACAGGTGATGTTGTGACCTTGGTGGACACTGGAGCGCATGTGCTATGATCGAAATATTAGTGAAGGTAAAATATTGCAACTTGAAGGAGAATAGTATGAATTAGTTGCATTGATACCTACCTGCATGAGGTTTGGCATACTGTTGAACGTCCGGTCACACTCGGAACAGTAGGGATGGTCCGCTGTGTCAATCATGTGCTGATTGAGAGATCTCTCTGATCCAAAACAACGATCACAGAACTGGCAACCCCACTCTTCATTACTATGAGCAGCGCTATTTGCGCAGTGCTGGCTGAGGGCAGCAAAGGTGCTGAAGTCTCGGTCACATCTGTAACACCAGGGCATGGCGAGACGCTCGATTGGGACGGTTTGAGGCAGGAATGGAGCTGACTAAAGGCGAGACTAATAAGGGTTGCTGAAAACTATTAATCAATCTGCTCTCTAGAAACGCCAGTTAAATGATTTTCATAGCTAAGGGGCTTCAATGAAAGAGAGGAGGGGAATGAAGAGGGGAAGCAACTGCACTGATGAGCAAAGCTGATAAAGGGGAATAAGCAAACATACGGCTAACCGTAATCGCCGTCCTGACGCGTCGCACGATCGTCTGAGAATGAACATAGTGGGCTACTACAATTATCTCTTGTAAGAGGAAAGTTTGTGGTTCTAGATAGGAAGTGGGAAAGTATACAGCGACATAGTAGTTGATGCGATGGCGTTTAGATGAATGCAATGGAACTTCGCAGTTTTAGTGTGCTAAGGGGGCGGTGGTGGCATTGTAACTTTCTCAGCAGCTCATGTATGATAGTTAACCTTAAAACAGCCTATAAACATAAATACAGTAAGTGTATATTAGCTTGAGCGAATGAAAAAAGGTCACCTACTTTACCTTGCATTGATTACTCGAATTAATGTAAAAATAAAGTTCAAATTTATATCTGTTTATCTTCCATATATATATTTTGTAATATTGTTATCAAAGTAGTTAAGTTTTAGTGGATTTTGGTGTAAAATTGGGCATTCGCTCAGACTTGTGAGCTTCGATGGACACCTGAGATATTCATAGCGAAAGGCTTGTCCTGGCACCTTTTTGATCGGCGATAATTGGAAACCTGTGACGAAGGTTACCAACAAAAGATGGAAGGCTGAAGATCATTGAGCTAGGAGTGCTGAACCATCGCAGTTTTCCTTCCTGATCTAGTAATTTCCAAAGCTTATGTTTACAACACGGATGTAAAATCGTTGAGTGTGTTCCAACTTGACATTCCATACAGTCGAATAGATAAATTTCCAAAATCCCAACCCATTCTTATTTTCAAGCCCCAATTATTGTGTTCTTTACCCGTACATTCTACTCCCAATCATCTCAATGATAAGACTTTTTCTCTGGAAAAGCTTCTCCGGCTTTGTCAGCATGGAGCCAATGACTCAACTTACCACCCCGCATCGCAGGGCGTATCTACAAATATGGTCACGGCTTCCCTCTTGTTCATTCTATCCCATATCTATATGGAAGGCACGCACTAAACAATGGCCACCGACATTATAAAGATAGAGGAGCATGAACGAGCTGCTTATCTTCTGGACGCCCAAACCAAGGCCATCCGGCTTTTCGAGGAGATCGAGCGGGATTTCATCCGGCCCGGTATCAGCGAAAAAGCGTTGAGCGACGAAATTCACGAACTTGGTGCCAAACGTCACGGCATTCGTACCCATTGGCATAAACGGGTCATCAGAAGCGGTCCAAACACATTGAAGCCCTATGCCGAAAACCCTCCAGACCGCATCATTGAACCCGACGACATCCTGTTTGTCGATCTAGGTCCTGTGTTTGAGGCCTGGGAAGCTGACTTTGGGCGCACCTTCGTCCTTGGTGACGACCCTGTCAAGAAGAAACTGCGCGACTCACTTGAACCCGTATGGAAGGCAGTCAAGGCGCGCTTCCGCGAGAACCCAGATATGACGGGTGGAGAGCTGTATGATATCGCGTGTGAGCTGGCCAAGCAAGCTGGGTGGGAGTTCGGTGGTCCCATTGCCGGTCATCTGGTTGGGTCGTTCCCACATGAACGCATCCCACGCGACAAAATCACTCTCTACATTACCGATGGAAATACTGAACCGATGAGTCGTCTCAGTGGTGATGGGCAGAGACGGCATTGGATTCTCGAGATCCATCTTGTGGATCGTGTTCGCCAGATTGGCGCTTTCTACGAACAACTCCTAACAATCGATTGATATCAGGTGGTACTGTATTGTAATAGATCAGAGTAGGATATAAGTGCCAATTGGTAGACTAAGAAAATTTTAAGGATATAGTTAATTATTGAATTATCATTATTCTTACAAGGATTTTCGTACCAAACATGGTAGGTAGTAAATAACTAACATAGAACTGAATCCAACTAACCAACTGTACAGTAGTCAAGTAATATATATGTCTCTCTCTCTCTCTATATATCCAATCGTAGTGTAACGTGCAACCCCGTAAGTATGAGGTGCGGGGTCTCTGTAGAGGGGTCTATCGGTAGATACGTGAGTAAGGCACAGGGGTCCTTCCCATAATATAAAACCTAACTTTCAAATTTAGAAGTTATTTAAAATCACAATTATAATACAATTTATAATATGATTTATAAGTAAAAAGAGTTAAAACTTAAATTGGCACTTATATAATAGTATACTTCTATTGCAATAGAACATGCCAAATTTTTTGGCACGCTACAATAACTATTATGTGGGGTAATATTACATTAATTCTGATTATGGAAGTATTGCTCCATCCTATTTAACTTTAGCTTATCGCTTCCTTCCTTTCTCTTGCCTTATCAGCTATTCCCTTTTGCCTATTTCCCTTTGCTATTTTGGTCGTGGGCTCTATACACTAGCAGTGGCACAGAAACAGTGGCTACCTGAGGGACATTTGCCCCTTAACTACGTGTAGCTTTTCAATAAGGCTTGCTTGAATCGATAGTCCTTTATCTGCAACCCAGAATGAAAGCATACAATATTTCACGTAAAAGACAGAGCAAGACTAGTCTCCGCAGTTCATCTCAAATATTAATACCTGTGCACAGTTTGACATCTTTGACACGGATCTAGATCTCCAAGCCACATGGGTGTTTTAAGTGCTTATTCATGACGCTGCAGCTTATGACGATTACGTGTCACGAGAGATGCTGCAGATTATGGTAGCATCTGTGTTTTCAACCAAGGACTGAAATAGTCAGTCACTGTGCCTTTTCTATTTAATAAAATTAAGTTGTAGGATCAGGGGGCATAAATTTGTCCTAACGTATGCAAGCTTACGGATTTATCTTAAGAGTCAAGATTCTAACAGCCTTAAATTCGATAGGCGAGATATCGCCTACTTTTGGCCTGTCGCTCTTGGAATAGGCTCGATAACGAGAGGAGCAAGTTACGAATAACGGCCCAAAGCTCAGCCTCCACAGAATAGACAGTTTAAAACACTTGCTATTATTGGGAGCTGAGTAGAGGGTGCGGCTCGGGGCTTATTCCTAGTTGCGGAAACAGCGATGGGAATTAGTGGTAAGAGGGGAACTAAGGAGTGAAACATTTGGGCTGGAAAGGATGCATATTTGAGAACTCTTTTCATTTTGCCAATAGGCTCTTTCTCAACTCATGTGATTGATCAGCGTAAGATTTCAGCCCCCCCTCAGTGCGTATAAGGACTGGAATGTGTACAGTACCGGCAATGCACTACGGCCGTGCAGCTACTTCTCGCCCGCACCCTCTTCCCGTCTCACATCAGCAATTCGATGTGAACCGCTCTTACCGTGTTTTTAATCACTTAGGGAGTGACCCACATTCTAGGTTCTACTGTACAGGACTTGTTGATTAATATTTCAAAGACAAGACTAAACTAAAATGTCAGCCAATCTGATAGGTGCTTATCTCAACATTGCCACCTATAAATGACCGGGCCGTCTCTGATAGGTCGGGCCTATTGCCATGAAATAATGACAAATGCCATGTAACTCCCTTTGGGGAGTCGTGTACATATATTATACCTGATCGTTAGCCACCTTGGCTTACATGCAAATAGCAGATTGGCTATTCATAATGTGTGCCACTTGTCTTGCATACAGAACATCGATCCTTGAAAGATAATTTTAATGTGAACNTTTTTATGTCTTCATTTAACACCACAAAAGGGAACATTGTTATGACACACGCAGTGAGACGTCCTTATGTCTCGCAGTCATCGGCCATTAGGATGAACAGGTCCGGTTCTGTTTCAAGGTTGGCAATCCGAACCCGACCTCAACATAGTCAATTTTGGAAGATGGCTATTGCATATAATAGATCCAAGGTCTGTCGGCAACTTTAATAAATAACTGATCTAAATTATCCAATGGAATTGATTAGCTAGCCAGCTCCCAAGCAATAGCCGTGGATACTAACTATATCTCTAGTTAGCTCTGTGCCATCATTCAAATATATCACAACGCTATATGAGCTATTGGAGCAAACATGGACCTGCAAAGACCACATCAGAGGTAGGAAGAAGCATTTTCATAAATTAAATACATTGAATCTTTATTATATACTAGTAAAAACACTTCTACTGTTCAAATACCCATATTACAATGGGCTACTTTTAGCTAATCATCCTATGTCATTTAGTTTATTCACAGTAGCAAAACCGCCGGCTTAGGTTATTCTCTTGCTAGCACAGGTTCCTATAATAAGAAAGTCGAGCATTTAAGAGACTCAGAATATCCTATGTTGAAAGGCAAGTAAAGGTAGAGGTTAACATAAAATTTAAATCACTTACAACGCAAACTAGGAAAGACCTATCTGGACCATGGAGGGGCTACAATATACGCCAAATCCCTAGTAGAAGCATTCTCCCAATGCATGCTCTCAGGCTTATATGGAAACCCACACTCGGATTCAGCACCCGCTGCCCTCTCAGGAGAAATGATTGACGCAACCAGAGAAAAAGCCCTGCGTTTCTTCGGAGCGAATCCGGAAGACTATGATCTAATATTCGTAGCTAACGCCACGGCAGCCATAAAACTCGTTATAGAATCCTTCCGTGACCTCGCTGCTAGCGACCATTACGGCTCATCTAATAATTTCCGCTATGCGTACCACAAGGATGCACATACGAGTCTTGTTGGGGTTCGAGAATTGACGAATAACCATTGGTGTTTCCATTCGGACGAGGAGGTGGAAGCATGGCTTAAGGGCGACGAGGAATTGGATCAGAGGTTCACGAGAGAGGAAAATGACAAGCCTTGTCTTTTTGCTTATCCGGGACAGAGCAACATGACCGGTCGTCGATTACCGCTAGGTTGGATATCAAGACTAAGAGAGTCATCCTTATCTCGCCATAGAAATTCATACTCACTCCTAGACGCCGCTGCGCTAGCAATGAACTCATCATTAAAGAATGTCTTCAAAGATGCTGAAAAAGCCCCAGATTTTACCTCCTTATCATTTTACAAGATCTTCGGTTTCCCAGATTTAGGCGCCCTGATAGTCAGGAGGTCCTCCAGCCACATTCTGACGTGGAGGAAATACTTCGGTGGCGGGACTGTAGATATGGTCAGCGTCATGGACAAAAAAGGATGGCACCGACTCAAGGATTACACGCTACATGATGGATTGGAAGACGGAACTTTACCATTCCATTCGATTCTTGCATTAGACTGCGCCATAGACGTGCATGAGCGGTTATATGGTAGTATGGATAATATCTCTCGGCACACTCAGTTTTTAGCAAAGCGACTCTATGATGGACTGAGGAGGCGGTATCATAGTAATGGCCAGCCTTTAGTCGTAATTCATAACGACCCTGGGAATTACTATGATGATAGCACCACGCAGGGTGCTACTGTTGCATTCAACTTGAAAGATAGCAATGGCGACTTCATTCCGTTCCAAGACGTCGAGCAAAGTGCCGATAGCAAAGAAATCTATCTTCGATCAGGTGGACTGTGTAATCCCGGTGGTGTAGCGACTTATTTAAATCTTCGACCTTGGGAGTTCAAGCGGAATTGGAGCTCGGGGTATCGGTGCGGATCGAATGACTCACCCAAGTTGATTGCTGGGAAACCAGCCGGGGTGGTGAGAGCTTCATTGGGTCCTATGAACACCGTTGCAGATGTCGATATGTTTCTGGAGTTTCTTGCTGAAATGTATTGTGAGAAGGAGGGTAGATTGGACGAAGATATCGAAGTGCGTCCCAGGGCTGTTGAAGATGTTAATTCTTGGGAGAGATCTACCAACTATAAAGAGCTAGGACAACAGACACAACCGTGGCAGCAGTCTATAGCGACGGCCATGGCAAATAATAATCAACAAAATTGGTGCCATGAGAATCAGGAGTTCCATGCGACGACGCGTGTTCAAGAGGGTGGAGAAACACCAACCACAGAGGAAGAAAAAGGGATTTGGAAGATTAAACAAGTAGCCGCTGCTGCTTGATATTACATAGCATGTATAGCTATACATACTTTTCCTTTGTAGACATGTTTATATGAGGCACTCGGGTAGCGGTTCGGTTGTACGGGTATATGAGCGTTGAATACAACAGAAAATAACCCTATACTGTTATTAATTTTTGACATAATTTTTCATTACTAGCTCTAGAAGTCCAGTAAAAGCAATGGCTGAGCCTTTGCCGCATGCATGTGTTCACTGTCTTAATGAAGAACCTATGTACTCAGCTATTAAGAATATAGCGCACAAGCAAGCCACATATCCCAGAATCCGGGGAAGGCTCTGGGTGGACATAACCGCAGTTAGATCGCTGCAGGGGCATGAAAAGTATATCTACTATCTTAAATTCCCGCATAACATATTTTCCTCCTCAACTTGCTTATCTCTCCTTTGCACTCCGCCCTCCTATGTAGCAAAGCACACGGCAATGAATCAGTGTTGCAACTGCCGAAATACGTGCACAAGAGCGGCTAGAATCCGCGCGAGTAGTGGAAGCATATAGCCGACCACAATCTCAGTGCAAAGCCTCTTATGCTTTATGCCTCTCTTAGCTCCTTAGTTTCTTCCCCAGATATCGATTGCGTAAGGCTGCCATTCTTAAAAGAAGGTCAAAGCAGAAAAAAGCATGTAGAGATCGCGTCCGTTCTCCACTACGGAAGGATGCCGCCCGCCATCACCAAGAAGAGGCTGCCCTCGGGGTCCGCATGCAGCAGCTGTCGCAAGAGGAAGAACCGATGTGACAGTCGACGACCTAAGTGTAGCCACTGCCAAAGTCGAGGCATTGACTGCGAGTACCCTGCCGTGAGGGCCAGTCAGCTGTCGTTGGACGAGTACGTGGGTTCCTTTTAAGGGGATGTTTCATCGTCTGCTCTTATGTGGCTGGCCATTTATCTGACATGATAACGCGTTTGTAGATTGAGAGCATGTATGGAAGCAAAGCTTCGAGCTGAAGGTGGCCAGCCAGAAGCAAGAGAACAGAGTCTAGATGTTTTGGCCAGAGCTTCTGAAACCTTACGTCGCAGCTCTTCGTACGAGCCTTCGACATCGAACTTGGTCCACCATATCGCCGCATCTCATCTCACCGATGGCTCGGTATTAAGTGATGGATCTACTACAGATCGAAAGTCCCTGCTACCACTTGATGAAGTGCCCCAATCACAAGGATTCTTCGGTGATTCTTCGACTTTCGCATTCGTTTCCAAAGTCATTCCAGAAGTGACAGAAGGGGGTAGTCCTCCTTCCAGACGGAGACTCGCTGCCACGAGTCCTTTCCGAGAATCACTCCGTGGCCCTGAGGCAACGGCCATCGAGGAAGCATTGTGCTTTGAACTCCCTTCACGACAGCTTGCAGATGGTCTGCTAGATGCCTACTTCAACCGCGTTCATCGTCTATATCCATTCGTACATGAGCCCAGCTTCAGAGCCGAGTATGAAAGATTATGGGTCACTCCTCACCCACCGGCAAAACAACTACGTCCAGAGATCTTTGGAATCTTGAACATAATATTCGCCAATGGGTGTGAGTTTTATGCGGCTATTCCTAGAGATAGGGTGCTTTCTATGGCAGCTGAGTATGTGGCAAGAGCCAAGAGTCTAGTCATCCCACGAGCACTTCAGGCAGGATCGTTGGAACACGTCCAAGCCCTCTTGATAATGTGTCATTATTTACAAGGCACACTTGAACTCAATGAATGTTGGAATCTCGTTGGACTAATGATCAGGACTGCTATTGCTATTGGACTTCATCTGAATCCGCCAAAACATGATATCTCGACGATTGAGAGGGAGATTCGAAAAAGAGTTTGGTGGGGCTGTATGGTCATTGACCGAACCTTGAGCATGAAGTTTGGCCGACCTCCTTCACTCAGAGCGACAGATGTCTTTGATGTCGAGCTGCCTTTGAACGTCGATGACCAATACATTGCTGAAAGTGTCGAGCATCCAAGGCAACCGCAAGGTCGGCTATCATATATAGAGTTCTATCGACAAACCATCAAGAAGTCACCAATCGTGGGGAGAATCCTACGAGATCTGTATCAGATGGAATTCATCAACGAGCAGTCATCTTCTCAAAAAGGAATTCCGATCAAAGTATCGAATACGTCTCGCATCCTTGGTCGTACTGTTCACTTGGACGGAGAATTGCTTTCATGGTGGGAAGAGCTTCCGGAGTATCTCAAGGATGAGCCTGAAATTTCGGACGGCCCAGACTTTGAACGACAGCGGAAAGTTCTGTCAATGAGGTATATATATGTATATGTGTTTTCAATCAAAAATGGTACTAACAGAAGCAAAGATACTTGAATATGCGTTTACTATTACATCGCCAAGCATTCCTCCTTTTCTTGCGGGAGAACATCGAAGACGAGTACCAGAGAATTATCGCTATTGCTTCAGCGAGGATATGCATCCAAGTGGCTCGAGAAACTATTCGCGTTATATGCACTCAATACTATCGCCGAGTACTCAATGCTTTGACGTACAATCTGCACTGTAAGTGTCATATATAATAACATTTTGTTTATTTAGCTGATGGCTTACTTAATTCTTAAGATGTCTTCACTGCAATGGGGGTGCTTCTCACATTACAAAGCCTAAACGGAACCAAACTTGCCGCACTAAACATCGAACCCGACATGGAGACTTTAGAATGGGGAATGCAATTCCTTAAAGCCACTAGCAACGAAAGCCCCCTTGCCGCTCGCTATGTGATGATGCTACAAAAGATGCAGCGTAGACCAACTGATATGCCAACCTCCACCCCTGTTCCCACATCTCTTCCTCGTCCTCATCCTAATCTTATTTCCACGCCTAATCCAACGGGTTTAGTCCAAACCACCCAGATTGCCAGCGACGCCGTACCTGGAAATCTACCGAATGGAAATATAGCAATGTCAGAGCTGCGCCAGCAGTCATTTCTAGGAGCCGATGAGCCAATTTGGCAGCTTCGGGGAGATCAAACTGAGTACTCTGGATTCAATTCAGAGCTCGGTGTCTTTAATGACTTTTTGTCTGGAACTGGACTCCCAAGAGACTTTTTATCCACACAATGGTCGATATCATCGGATATTGACGTTGTCATGTAAATCCATCATTCCTTCTATCTGATCACGAACATAACGATAATCCATTACCAGGATTGGATTACATTAAACAGCAGCATATATACAGAAGATGCTACATGCTACACGATAAGCAAAAAGTCTGACTTCCTGGCATAATCGAGCAAGACTCCATACATTTCAACCGCTCCTCTCTTGGAAGAACGAACCATGGCCTTAAAAAGAAAACTACCGGTCTATACCACATAAGTCTCGAGAGTATTCGGCGCGAAAATCTCCTCGGGCTGCCACTTCTTATTCGCCAAGCCCTGCTTATACGAATACTCCAAAAACTTATCCAAAACATGTCTATTCGCTTCAAACCCATCCTTCCACCACTCCTTCTCGCCCATAATCTCCTGCGTCTCCCTAACATGGTCTTCTAACCACGGCAAGATGTACCGCAGCGCAGCCCGCTCCCACATGGGCTCATACGCCAACTTCATCGATTCCTCAAACGCCTTCTGCAGCGTCTTCGCGATCCACGGATTAGCATCGTACACGCTGCGTTTAATCGCCACGACATGCATGATGGGAAAGATCTTGGTCCGGCGGTAGTAATCTGCTTCCACTTCCTTGAAGTTGGGAAAGAGGTATGCGACGTCCGGGTGCGTGCCCATCGTGACGGGTTTTGTGGCCGAGAAGATGGCGTCGATTTCACCGTCGGCGAGCATCTGTGAGAGGTTCTTGCCGGGTCCGATCGCACTGACTTTGACGCCTGGGGGAGCAGAGTGATGGACTTTGTCGTGTCGTTCGGTGGTGGAGGGTTCGATTGCGCCGGTGAAGAACTCAACGCTCGTCATGGGGACGTTGAAGTCGTCTTCCATTATTCCGCGCTGCCAGACCGCGGCGGTCACTTTTATTTTTAAGAAATTCAATTAGTTATTATTTTCTTCTCTCTTCTCTTTTTTCTTGGGTTTTGGGTTTTGGTTTCGGAATTTAGGGGAGTTTGGAGGCAAAAACCTACTCTGAAATTCTGGCGTTCCTATGCGCTTGCCAATCAAGTCTAAAGGCTTATTTATCCCGGCCTTGGTATTGATATACATGGACTGGTGTCGGAAAAATTTGGAGGGAAATACGGGTATGGCGATGAATGGTGGGTTTTCTTGATTCAATGTGAGGACGTAGGAAGATAAAGAAAGCTCCGCGACGTCGAATTCTTGGAATCTTAGTTGACGGAAGAAGCTACAATAACATTAGCTATGTAAGAAGAAGAAGAAGAAAAGGAAGAAACCTATTTAGTATCTTGACTCACGTTTCTTCAACCCGGTAATTCAAAAATGTCAATTCTATCCCTTCAGGTCGCACCCGCCCATCCTCAATCGCCTTCATCCGATCATAGTCCCAACAAGCGAAGGACAGCTTGAGAACCATCTTTGAAATATCTAACCTCTAAGAGGTCTAATTGATTGGTACAATCTGGATGCCTAGTTCAAATAGAAATATTTTAAAAAGGGTGAAAAAAGAAAGAGAGCTATGTAATCCGATATATATATATATATATATATATAGTATATATAAAAGTAAAAGTGAATAATAAATAAGAAGATAAGGGTTAATAGTAAATAAGAAAGTAAGAGTTAATAATAAATGAGAAAGTAAAAGGTAATAATAAGTAAAAAGATAAAGGTTAATATATAATAAGAGAATAAAAGTTAATAATAAATAAGAAAGTAAGTAAGGTAAGGGTTAATAATAAGTGAAAAAGTAAAAGTTGATAATAAATAAGAAAATAAAGAAAGTAAGAGTTAATAATAAATAAAAAGATNAAAAATTAGTAATAAGTGNAAAAAGTGAAAAGAATAAGTAATAAATAAGAAGATAAAAGTTAATAATAAGTAAAAAGATAAAAGTTAATAATAAGTAAGAAAGTAAGAGTTAATAATAAATNAAAAAAGTAAGAGTTAATAATAAGTAAAAAAAGTAAGAGTTAATAANAAGAANTNAAAATAGTAAAAAARTTAAGTAAATAAGTAAATAAGTAAAAAAAATNAAAAGTNAAAAGTWARTNAATAAGAGTTAATAATAAGTNGWAAAAGNTAAWAAGTNAARAGTTAATAATAAGYAAAAAAAGTAAAGATAAAGGTAAAAGTTGATAATATATNAAAAGAAGAATATAAAGAATAAAAAGTAAAAAAGTAAAAAAGTAAATAAAAAAGAGTAAAAAATAAAGAAAATAAGAATAAAGAAAATAAGAGTAAAAAAGAATNAAAAGTAAATAATNAAAAGTGAAGAATNAAAAAATAAAGAATATAGAGTAAGAAGTGAAAAAAAGTAAAANGTTAATAATAAGTTAATAATATAAAAGTAGATAAAGGTAGATAAATGTTAATAATATAAAGGAATAAATAAGGAAGTAAATAAGAAAGTAAATAAGAAAGTAAATAAGTAAGTAAAANGTAAATAAGAAAGTAAAAAGTAAATAAGAAAGTAAAAANTAAGAATAAGTAAAGAAGTAAGTAAAANGTAAATAAGAATAAGTAAAAGGAATATAAAAGTATATTAGAATAAGTAAAANGTAAATAAGTAAATAAATAAAGAAAAGAGTAAAGAAATAAATAAGTAAATAAANGAAAAAAAGTAAGAAAAGAAATAAGAGTAAATAAGAAAAANTGTAAAAATAAATAAAAANGATAAGTAAAAATAAGTAAATAAGTAAGTAAATAAGTAAGTTAATAAGTAAGTAAATAAATAAGTAAGTAAGTGAATAAAAAAAAATAAGAAAGAAAAAAAAATAAGTAAATAAGAATAAAAGGAAGAAAATAAAGAAAAANGAGAAAGAAAAANGAAGTAAAAANTAAGAAAAAANGAGTAAATGTAAAANGGAAATGAATATAAAGAGAAATAAGAAAGTAAATAAGAAAGTAAATAAGAAAGAAATAAGAAAGAAATAAAGAAGAAAAAAAAATGTAAATAAGTAAATAAGTAAATAAGTAAATAAGAAAGTAAGAAAGTAAATAAGTAAATAAATAAATGAATAAATNAAAGNAAAATATAAAAAAGATAAGTAAAAAAAGATATAAGAATAAATAAAAGGATAAATAAGAATAAGTAAGAATAAATAAGAAATAAGAATAAATANAAGGWAATGWAWAAGTAAGTAAGRATAAATAAATAAGAAAATAAATANNAATAAATAAATAAAAGTAAAAGAAGAAATTGTAAAGAAAAATAAAAGTAAAAAAAGAGAATAAAGAAAAAGAAAGAAAAGTAAATAAAAAAAGGAAAAATGAAAAAGTAAATAAAAGAAAATAAAGAATAATAAGTAAAAATGAGAAATAGTAAGTNAAAAAAGAGTAAAAGATAATAAATAAATGAAAGTAAAGAATAATAAATAAAGAAAGGTAAAAGATGATAAGTAAAAGAGAATAAGAAATAATAAGTAAAAGAAAATAAAGAATAATAAGTAAGAAAAGATAAAGAATAATAAGTAAAAGAGAATAAAGGATAATAAATAAG
This sequence comes from Scytalidium lignicola, assembly GCA_002812745.2. Classification (NCBI taxonomy): domain Eukaryota; kingdom Fungi; phylum Ascomycota; class Leotiomycetes; genus Scytalidium; species Scytalidium lignicola. The sequence goes on from NCSJ02000143.1 coordinate 100,212, forward strand.
AAAAGGTAAAGAATAATGAGTAAAAGAGAGTAAAGGATAATAAGTAAGNAAAAAGTAAAGAATAATAAGTNAAAAGAAAGTAAAAGATAATAAATAAAAAAAAAAAAAGNAAAAGATAAAAAAAGTAAATAAGAATAAAGATAAAAAAGAATAAATAAAGAAAAGTAAAAATATAAGAATAAGAAAGTAAATGTAATNAAAAAAGTGAATAAGTAAGTAAATAAGTAAGTAAATAAATAAGTGAATAAGTAAGTGAATAAGTAAGTGAATAAGTAAGTGAATAAGTAAGTAAATATWAAAAAAAGAGTAAAGATNAAAAGAAAAAAAAAGATNAAAAAGAGNAAAAAGAAGAATAAATGTNAAAAATAAGTATNAAAAAGAAGTGAAAAGAAAGGAGTAAGTATAATAAAAAAGTAAGAATAAAAAAGNAAAAGTAAGTATAAAGAGAAAGAGRAAAAAAGGAAAAAAAAGTAAGTATAAAGAAAAATAAAGNAAAAAAGAGTAAATAAAAGAAAAGATAATAAATNAAAAAAAGNAAAAAAGATAATAAGTNAAAAAAGAGTNAAAAAAAGGTAAAAGATAATAAGTAAAAAAAAAGTAAAAGTAAGTAAAAGTAAGTNAAAAGAAAATGAAAAAAGAAAGAAAGAGAAAAGAAAGNAAAAATAAGTAAAGATNAAAAGATAATAAGTNAAAAAGAGTAAAAAGATAATAAGTAAAGAGAATAAAGAATAATAAATAAGTAAAGGTAAAAAAATAATAAGTAAGAAAGAGTAAAGAATAATAAATAAGTAAGAAAGTAAATAAGTAAGAATAATAAATAAGTAAAAAAAGTAAATAAATAAGAATAAGTNAAAAAAGATAAAAGAATAAATAAAGAAAATGTAAAGGTAAATAAGAAGAAGTAAAGAGAATATAAAAGTAAATAAGAAAGTATATAAATAAGTAAATAAAAAGATAAATATWAAAAAAAGTAAATATAAAAAAGNAAAAAAAGAGNAAAAAGAATNAAAAGTNAAAAAAAGTNAAAAATNAAAAAAGTAAATATNAAAAGAAAATAAGAATAAAAAAAGTAAATATAAAAAGAAATAAAAATATAAAAAAAAGAAAAAGAAAGAAAAAAAAAAAGAGAAAAAGTTAAGATTAGCCTAAGTATTAAACTTAGTTGTTTACCCTTAATTATACTTCATTTATTCTATATGTTCAATATTAACATAACCTAATTTTAAGGCCTTTAAGAAATATATACACAAATATTCATCCTCTTAATTCTACTTCTATTCCTTCACAATCCACTTATATCTATCATTTTATGTAATATAAAAANGAATTCAAGGTAATCAAACCATTTGCCTTTGCCATCTCTACTAACCATTTCCATAGTCTAATCTTATTAATAACTAGAATAACAATCTAAAAGTTAATAATCATCTTGAACTTTAGTGTATAATTCTTATAAAAATTATATTAACTAATCATCYTTTTTTTTCTTTATCTTTTTAATTTTTTTTTCTTAAAATCATTTTACTTTTATATATATAATTAAAAGTTTTACTATTATATTATTATAATAATAACTTTAATCTTCTTATTCTTATATATATATTAAATCTCCTTATCTTTCTTAGTAAAAAGTTTATAACTTAATCATTATTACTTAGCTAATTAAACTCTTTAAACCTTATATTAAAATATCAAATTCACAACAAATACTAATAATCCTAACCTTAACATTATCTTATTGGCTACTCTTCTTACCCTCCTCCTATTCTCTTACTCCCTCCAGATTTACAACAAATAACAATACTAACCTTAACATTACTTTTTTNAACCTTCTTTTCCCTTTTTCTAACTCTACCTAGATTTACAATAAACAACAACATTAATCTTAATATTAACCTTTTAGATTAGATACTAACTTGATTAATCATATTATATTATATTAGAATATTAAATATAAATAACCAAACCTTTTCCTTTAAATTAAAGTTAAGATAAGTATATACAAAGTAAAATAAAATTAAGTAATTACATTACATTATTTCTTACATTTATTTATTAATTAATTAATTAATAATATTAATTAGTTATTAATATATTATTATAATTAAAATTCTAAGATCTTTTAATTTCTTATAATTAACTTTACTTGATTAAACTTAAGTAATAATATATAAGTATAAGTAAGGTAGAATATGCTAATAAGTTTCAAATTCATTTCTAATCACTCTAAATCAACTAAGAAATAAGTTGAAAAGGATAATTATTACAAAAGAATTATATAATGAATAAAAATGTTAAAGGTTAATAAAGTTAAACTTAGTTAATATAATGATCAGATTATAATAAACTACTTTATTATTATCTTTATCTAAAGGCTTATACCAACTATAAAAGACTTTGTCTTTTAAGAACTAAGACTAGAAGATATCTTTATTATATTAACAAGTAATACTTATGTTCTTATTAAGTATCAAGTTAACTTTTTTGAAGTTATAACTTAAAAAAAACTTTTAATTGTATATTATGTTTTTTTTTCATTTATGAAGAATACTTTCTCTCTTTAGATTTAAAGGATTAATCTTAAATTTATGAAAAGTTATAGATATTTTTTTTCTATTTACTAATAAAAAAAGACATTAATTATAATTCCTAGATCAAAATCTAAGAGTTGACTAAACAGTTGTTAGCTATCTTGAATTATGTATTTGCCAGTAGGATAAAGGAATTCTAATAACAAAGGATTAACTTCTTTATATATAATATATCACTTACAACATAAAAANTTTCCTTATAAGCCTTTAAAATTAACACTTATTACAAGCCTTCTCTACTTAGTAATAATAAATAGCATATGAAGAATTCAATAAAAGTTAAATTTAACAACTAATTTACAATTCAACAACCTTTAAAATAAAAATNACAAGATCAGTTAAGAAATTTAATTCCTTATATTTCCTTTTATCTTAATCATATAAATTAAAAAGGATAAAGAGTAAATAAAAGTTAANGCTATATCTCTTATTTACATTACCTCTTATACTCACCTTAGTAAGTATATATAATTAATATAATATTCTTTTATATAAGGTAAAAANGCTTATAAAGATGTTAAGTATATATAATAAAGTATTAATATTATAATCATATAAAGTTTTTAGAACATAACTACTATCTTTAAGCTTAAAACTGTCTTATCCACAAGATCCTTCTTTTAAATCAAGTATAAGTTTCATAACTATCCTTATAATTACCTTTTAATATATTACTTAGAAGTTTTCTCATTCTTCAAAGCTTTCTTACAAGTTTCTTCAGTATATATTACAATAATGTCCATATTATTATCTAATCTTTCAAGTTATATATATTAATAACTTTACTTTACACTAATATTTCCTTCATCAGTTTTCAGTATTAATATAATTCAATAACTTATCTCCTTATTATTAATACTGATTTCCAACACTATTTCAAAATCTTACTGATTATACTTCTTAATTCAATATCTTACAAGAGTTATTTCATCTTATAAAGCTAGAATAAAGACAAGTAAGACATCTTAAGTTTTACTTTTCAAAGATATTAAAAANGTATACATATAATCTTTTATCTAAATAGATAATTCTTCTTGACTTCATCAATATACTTTTAATTATATAACCTTAACTAATTACTTTAATGTTACAAAACTATGCTATCCAGGTCATTGGATAGCTAAGGATATGGTAGATGGTCAGGGGGTAGTAGGAACAAGATACTTAGAAGCAGGGGACTAGGTCAAGGTAAGATTTAGTAATGTATTTAGATTGAACACAAGGAGTCTACTCTTATGTTCCTACAGTGTGCTTATATAGACAATGGAATACTGCTGGACCTCCTGGACCTTATAAGTCCCACAGGTCCATGGACCCCTTGGACCTTTCAGGTCCCCTGGGTCCTAATTATATCATGTAATCACTAGGTTCTTTATATACACTTTGCTGTATATTGAGCCTCAAGCTTACACCAATCAGCTTATTAGGTAAAACCTGTAACATTATCCCCTTTCTGTATTAGTGTTGCCCTAACACTTAACTATCATCATGAACAATTTCATCACTCCTCAACTTCTTCCTTCTTCTTAACATGCCACCAAAACGCTCTTATTCTGACGACATTGTTCCTGAAGAAAAAGGAAGATCAAGAAAATACCAAGAAGCATTGGACCTAGGGGATTATATAACAAAGTATAATATTAAGATATCTTCTTGTAGTTTTTGTGCATAAAATAGTTTAACTTGCCTGATGGTTTTTGAATTCAACCATTGTAGTAAATGCGTTTGTCAGAGGTATAAGTACAAGATCAAAGGTATTCTTGTAACTTCTTAGGAGACCCTTGATAAGGAGGAGGCTCATCTTGAGGCCAAGGAGGAGAAGGCTGCCCAGGCTATAGCTGAGAACACAGCCTGTCTTGCTTGTCTTTGCAAACAAAAGAAGTTCCTTTACAAGTGCACTAGCGAAATGATCCACTGCAGACTTTCTTCTTTAGATAAGTTAAACACTATAGAAGAGAAAGAGAGGTAAGAGAAGTAGTTTAAAGAGTTATATTCTGTTTTTACAGGCAAGGCTTCTTCCTCTGTTGTTAATCCCTTCTTCTTTGACTTTACAATTTTATTACTTGGAAATCCATTTTAAGATAAGCTTAGTAATATACCTTTAGTAACTTCTTACAACTTATAAGATTAAAAGTAAGTTCTTATCTATTCTTACTTTCTGGATATCTTATTTATTTAACCAAATATTGTAATTTCTTATAATATATCTTATGGCTAATGATTTTCTTAACCTTGTATTCTCTTTCTAGATCAACTTCCTTTAGTATTAATGTCTGGGTGTTTTTAAGTACTAATTTGAAAAGTGAAATATAGAAAACAGGATATATCTTAACTATTACTAGTAATTTTAATTTATATATTAATAATTTATAAACTTCTTTAATTTTGTATAATCTTATCTTAACCTAGTCTAATTTATTACTTGATCTTGTTATTTTAATGTTTTTTNCTAAGAAGATAAACTTTATTCTCTTTTTTG
>NCSJ02000144.1:0-104701 GCA_002812745.2 Scytalidium lignicola
CATTAAAATAACAAGATTAAGTAATAAACTAAACTAGGTAAAAATAAGATTATATAAAATCAAAGAAGTTTATAAACTTTTAATGTATAAATTGAAATTATTAATAACAATTAAGATATATCTTATTTTCTATGTTTTACTTCTTGAATTAACATTTAAGAATACTTAAATACTAATACTAAAAGAAGTTGATTTAGAAAAGGAATATAAAAGTTGAGAAAATCATCAATTATAAGATGTATTATAAAGAAATTATAATATTTAGTCAAATGGATAAAATATTTAAAGAGTAAGAATAGATAAGAATTTACTTTTAATCTTATAAGTTATAAGGAGTTATTAAAAGCATATTACTAAGCTTATCTTAGAATAGATTTCCAGATAATAAAATCACAAGGTTAAAAAANGAAAGGGTTAACAACAAAGAAAGAAGCCTTACTTAAGTTAATAGAATGTAACTTTTCAGACAACTTCTCTTGCTTTTCTTTCTCTTTTACAGCATTAAGTTCATCTAGAGTTTTCAAATTATAACAAAACATTTCCTAAGTATACTTCTTCAGAAAGGACTATTACTTCTTCAGATAGGCTAAGTAAACCATTGTCTTTAAAAGAACTTTGTTGGTTTTCTTTTCCTTTTCCACAAGTTAATTGTACTTATGCTTATATGTAAGGAAGAAGGAGGAAGTAGATCCCTTACTATTATAAGATTACTTACAACAAGAGTACTTATTATAATGATTAGAGTTAAAGTTTATCTTATAAACAAAACTATTCTACTTGTAAAACAAACAAGGTATTACTTTAAAACTGTATTCATTAATATAGTCACTTAAGGCTGTTTACTCTTGATATTTTCTTAATCTTGTCCTTTCTTTTATATTACTCTCAGAACATTGTTGTTTAAATAGCATATTAGAAAGGAGGAAAGGATTATTAAACAAAAGGAATGTTCAAGGATAACATTTTAGTGTTAAGATAATGTTAAGTATAAAAGAGGATAATATTATAAGTTTTACTATAATATATTAATTAGTATAAGCTTAAGGCTTAGTACAAATATATTATACAAAGAGAACTTAACAATTAAATAGTTATATAATAAGGACTTAGGACTTAAAGGGTCTAAAGTCCTTTAGCTTAAGATTTGAGGACTTAAGAGTCTGGAGGTTTAATTGTATTTCATTATCTATAAAAGTATATTATAAGAACATAAGAGTAAACTCCTTATATTCAACTTAAATATATTACTAGATTTTACCTTTAGCTTAATCACCTGCTTAAGTGTCATATGTTTCCACTATCCTTGAACATCTACCTTAACCCTGGCTATCCAATAATCTAGATAGTATAGTTTTGTAACAATTCTATATCTTCTTTCTTAATATTAATATTAAATCTTTTATAACTTTATTAGACTTAAGATTATAGTCTAATCATCTTAACAAACTATTAATAAGGTTAGTCTTGTTTATTTTATACTTTATCTTAAAGTTATATTTAATTAGTTTTTAAATCTAATATATTTATCTTTTATTTGATTTCTCCTTGTCTATAAAGTGTTTAAGATTGTCATGATCTGTTTTAATAATTATTATCAATGAAGTATAAGCTAAATAATGCTTTTATTACTCTAATACTTATATTATAATAAACATCTCTTAGTCAAGAGTATTATATACTTATTGTATAAGATTTAACTTCTTCAAGTAAAAGGTAATAAAACATTAATTTAACTAGTTCCCTTTAATGATTAACTAAGATAAAATAATATTTATAATAAATCTAGATATATTTATTTTTAACATTATAAATAGTCTTAAGATATAATGCATAAGAATAAACATTATAACAAAAGCCTTTTTAAGCTTGTTAAACACTTATAATATTAGCTTTTCAAGTTTGAATATGTTAACTTTTTTACCTTTTTTNCCATTTCTTTTAGAAGATTTAATAAAGGAGTTGTTATTTTTGAATAATGTTTAATAAACTTTTTGTAGAAATTAACAAATCATAAAAAAAACCTAGATATCTTTAAAAGAGGTAAGGATTAGTTAGTCTTAAATAATAATAATCTAATTCTCTTCCATCAACATATTATCAAGAGATATAATATACTTTAAAAACTTTACTTCTTTAATGTAAAAATTATACTTAAATATATTTATGTATAAATAATATTACCTTAAGTACTTAAGTACTTATTAAATATACTTTACATACTCCTTTTTAATTTTAAAGAAGATTAGAATGTTATCTAGATAAATTATACAGATAATGTTTACTAGTTTAACTAATACTTTATTAATATACTGTTAAAATGTTATTAGTACATTGTATAATTTAAACAGTATAACATAATATTCATAATAGCTATATTATATACAAAAAGCTATCTTTTACTCATTACCTTCTTAAATCTGAATTTGATGATAAACATCCTTTAGATCTAGTTTAGTATATATTATTACTTTTCTTAATTAGTTTAAGGTTTCTGAAATTAATAGCAAAAGTGTTTAATCTTTGATAATAACCTTATTAAGACCTTTATAATCAATGTAAAGTTGAAATTTATTATCCTTTTTAAGGACAAATAATACTAGTATATTTACTAGATTGATAGATTGCTAGATCTACCTCTTCTTTAATAAGTTATAAATATACTTCCTTAACATCTTCATTTCCTTTTCTACTAATAAATAAACAAGTTTTTATAACAACATTATATTATCAACAAGCTTGATAACATAGTATAAACTGTTAATTCTAAGTATTTTAATTACCTTCTCCTTGTCAAATATATTTATAAAGTCTTAATATTACTTTAAGACTATGTCAACTTATTGTTGTTCAAAGTTTAATAAGTCATTAATTTATATTGTTTTAATATATATATAATCTAATATATATTCAAAGAAGGCTTTAAATAAAGAAGTATCTTTCTCTTTTTCTAATAACTTTATAAACTACCTTATAAAGTAAATAGTATAATTCCTAGTCTTAAGGTAATATCTTTATTCTTTCTTTTACTATCATATATCCAAGTTTATACTATCAAGCTATGGATATCCTAAGATAATAGCATATTCATTAATAATAACTGATATAAACTAGTACTTCAGAATATAAGCCTTCTTATTTATATCTTTAACCTTAATTAGTATAGTATAAGATTTATAAACATAAATGTTTATCTTATTGATTGTTTAAAGTCTTAACTTCTCCTTATTATTATTATTCTATTTATACTTTTATACTAAAGTTAAGGAGATTACATTTTATTTTACTTTGTTATTAATCAAAACTTACTTTGTTCTTCATCTCTTTTATTTATCTTGGACCTTAAAAGAGATCATTATATATAGTCATCTTAATTTCTTTATAATACAATAAACCTTGTTATCTACTCTTATTATTACTTCTTTTAAAAATGTAAGAACAAAGAGAATCTTAAGTATTTATCAGAATATTATAAAAAGCCTCTTCTTTTTATTATCTAACAAGGTTAAAGTTATAAGCTTCTTTGGATGTTAGCATTTCTTTAATTTGTTATAAGTATGTTTTTATTAAAAGGTTAATTAGAATTCTAATTCTAGTTATTAAGGCAGTTTAGTAAAGTATAACTTAACTAGTTATAGTTATAACATTAGATTCTGCTATTATAAATATTATAACAATCTTTAATATAATGCTTTAACTTCTTATAATTATAATATTCAACTTTATTAAAGTTTTTAAGCTTTATAATGTTAATACTAATTAATAACATTGTATATACTAATTCTGTTTAGTCTTGATATAAGATATTCAAGTTCTGCTTAAATAACTTACTTTATCATTTTTTNCTTTAACTTATTATGTTAAGGTTTTTGAAAGTTTACAATAATATTATTATATTTGATCTTTTGTCCTTAATTTGCTTTATTAAGTTATAAACATTTTACTAACATAACCATTTTATTATATATTGTTGATAAGACATTATAATTTATAATTTTTACTTTTAACTTAAGTATTATTTTTACTAATAATATATCTTATTTCTTCTTATTACTTATGTTAAGAAGTTATACCTTAAGGTTATTAAGATACTTTACAAAAGACTAAATTAACTAACTTAACTATTGTTAAGCCTAGTTATACTAGTTTTAAACCTTAATCCTTTTATTACCTTTGTCTTCTAATAAAGATAATAAGATCTCCTTGAATCTTTCTTATATAATAATACTTACTGATTTTACTTCTTATACTTATTATTATTTCATCTTCAAGATATTGTCAAGATATAACATAACATAAAAGATCTTAATATTATTTCTCTTGTATAATTCTAAGAATTCAGCAAATTCAAATTTACATTCATATACAAAGTCATTATACTCCTTCATCATTTTCCTTGTAAACTACTTTAATAAAAGTGTATACTTATACTTTATACTCTGGATTATAAGTCATTATAATAATAGTTTTAACAATACTTCATTAGTATATTGCTTTTATAATATATTCTTTATTAAGGAATCTTCTTATAATAAGATTTACATCTTTATTAAGAAGTCTCTTTATAGTAGAATTAATGTCTTTATAAGTGTATTATTATATTGAAGTAGTCTTTCCTTTCTTTATTATAATATGTTAATCTCTAGATCTAACTCTTTTATCTATCTTTGTACTTTNATCCCTTTGTTCATTTATATACTTTAATTTAGTGTTTTCTTGTTGAAGAGCCTTGATATAATGCATTTATTACTTAAGTAACTTATTCTGAGAAAGTAATAAATTGTCTTTAAAAACCTTTAATTCCTTTACTTACTACTTTTCTTCAATCAATTCTTTAACCAAATCGTTTAATGGTATAAATATAATTTCTGCATGTATGATTCTTAGGTTTGTCATTATCATAATACTTTTATTCTAACTAAGCTTAACATTAACCCTCCTCATTATTCTCTGCCCTTCAACAGTCTTAGAAGGTATTGTCAAACAACTTGACTAACTTATTATTATCCTCTGATTATAACAGACTGTTACTCAAATAAGAAGAATTAGAATATTATAGACTGAGTCCAAGGTGAAGATAGTAAATCACAATCGAGGAGGCAATAACACCAACAATTAAGCTTATTCTATTCTCCAAACTAATTCCTGAAGAATCCAAATCATAATGACTGCTTGGGTTACCCTTATATATGTCAAGTCTTGTACACTCTTAAAGCAAGCCCTTATCTTAATACTCTGTTCATGTGCCTAGCATACCACGTGCACTTCCCAGGCTTTGCAATCCGGGCTCTAACACTTATTAATAGACTAATAGTAAAAGGTTATGTATAAGAGTATAATATATATTAATATAATATTATGTCTTTTTCTTAATTATAAATATATAAAGATATAGTTGAAATTTGTTAATACAATATAATAAAAGAGAATTTTTATGTTTTAAGTTTATAATTATTTTATTCAACATTAATTATAAAAGAAATATATTCTTTATTGTTTTATCTAATTAGAATATTTACTTTAAGATTCTAGTTAATTTTATTAATCTTTTATAAATGTATAAGATATCATAATTATTATTATTAACAATTATTTAGATAACTATGTTTTAATCATTAAGGCATTGCTTAATATTAATTATTATTACTTTTTTGGAATTTTTAGAAGAGGAGTATAAAAATGTTAAATTATAAATTAGTTTACTTTCTTGTTTAATTATCAAACAAAATGTTAAAGTTTGTGTTAAGAAGGATATGACATGGGATGAGTGGAGTGTCGTCTGCTATGCCCAGGGTTGGCAATTAATTTTTTAGTATTTAGTTGGTTTTTACTTTATTTTTACTTTAATATTATAGTTTAATTTTGGCTCATCCGGCCCCCTTGCCACCAAGTCGCATCCGATTAACGCCGCGGCGATAAAACAAAAACCTGGGGACCTGGGGTTCGGCAATGGTGATCGGCACGGCACAGCACAGTACGACAGGCACAGCTACATTTGACACTAATGGTGTTTGGTTTCTCTTTAATTATCACTCAATTTTGCTAATTGAAATTAGAGAGGTGTAGTCTTTTAGAGAGGTCAAGACATCACTCTCGACCAGTAGCATGAACTCGCATCCCATTATGGTATTGTAAGTGCTGTGGCTCTCAATTGTTTTGTGCCATATATTTATAACATTCAAGCAAGATAGATCTATTGAATCATGTCTATCTAAATCCTTTTACTAGCAAAGGGACCTCTCCTACTCTTCCTCCATCACAAAGAGATCTATTTACTACAGATAAGTCCTAAAGCAATTTTGTCGTCTTTAACAGAATTAAGGTCTTGCATGATTTCCTCAATCCACTTCCACAATCTATGGTCTGCTACAAAGCTTTGGCTCAATCCTGAAACCATGGTAATCTTTCTCGCTATTGCATATCTTTCAATGCCTATCAACTTAGCATCATATTCATTAACAGCTTGCGTCTGACCGATACGAGCAAAGTAACCTTACTCTTGCTTTAAAATCTCAGGTTCATATTCTTCTTCATCCGCAATTTCTTTACCAAGTTCGACCAAATAATCTTCCTTTTGTGCGGTTTTGAAGAGTGTTGGTATATTTATATCTTCCTGTGGCTTGTGTATTGACAAGAATAGCTCCTTGAAATAACCATAATCTTGCAAGCCATCAAGGAGCACTAATCGTGAAAAGAGCCAAGCTCTTCGAGCGTGTTCCCATAATTCAGGTGTAATCACTCGGCCACTTCCACAATGCTCAGTGAAGCCTGCCTTAAAGGCTGAATCGAGTGTTATGTCAGTGTCATCACGAGGGTGTGGCATGCTTGGGGTTATAAGACATGTTGAAACAGGAACAGTAGAAGCAAATGCCCAATCAATAATACAAATAATATTAAAGTCGTCATTAACAAAAATATTACCAGTACTAAGATCTGGATGACAAAGAGGAAAACCATCATTCAAACCTGCTAATGTTGTAAATGATTTCCCACTAATATTTAAGATCATTTGCTTCAAAAATTGCCCGACGGTACAATAGTCTAACCTGTTCTTCCCACTATCAATCTTCGCACCAACCTGGACAAAATCTTGCCATCGATTCGTGGCTAATTTCCTGCTCAAAGGTGTTTCAAAATCCTTATGTATTGGAATTGGTGCAAAAAAGACATTATGCTGTAGCCTGAGCGCTTGAACATGTAGAAGAAATGCTAAAATCAGCGCTTCATAATAGTCGTTGTCGTGTTCAAATGGGCCTCGTGACATTTCATCCCATAAAGTATGTCGATCGTGAAAGATAAATGCAGGAGAAAAGCAGTCTCCTACGTGGTATTCTCCAGCTTCTTGACAAAGTGAACCTATCTTATCAAAACGGAGATCTAACAGTTGTGAAGTTATTTTCCCAAGTTGTCGCATGATTTTTTCTTTTTGCGTTTGAGTAAGTTGAGGGCGTGGTTTGATAAGAGTGCTCTCTTTCCCTACTGGAAAAAAGTCCCACCTAAACTCTTGAAGTTGAGTTCCAGGAGCCTTACTCATCAAAATATAAGGAATACCAATATCATTAGACTTGGTAGAACTTTGCTTTCATTAGTATAAATTACTTTATATTTTTAGCTATGAACTAACCTGTAATCAAATATATCTGGAACAGGTATGGGGCTGTTTAGCTTGATATATTTCATAGTTGCAACCTCGCTTTTAAGCATTCTCCCTGCGATGTCTAAGGAAATATCATATTCAGAAGTTGTTGGAGAGCGGAAAACCCATTCTACGTCATCTTCAAACGAAAGGAAGATAACCCAGTTTAAGCTTCCGCTGCGTGGCCGCTGAGACAAATCGCAAGAACATGCTACATTTCGAATCTGGCTTGCGCGCTTGAGAAGGGCAGGTAGATTGAATTTTGCATGCCACGGAACTGGCAATTGTGCTGCCATTATGAGTATGACAGGGATCGAGGAATTGAGTATCAGTGCTCCCCAGTACTGTGAAGTGATAAAACGTAGAATTACCAGTTAGATTGGTCGCTTAAAAGTTTATTCCGAAGAATTAAGAACGCAAGACTGTTAAAATGCTATAGATAAGGAGGTGGGGGTATTTCTGACTTTTCGTAATATTATTAAAAGCAGGTGTCTAAACAAGCGGTGGGCTCGCTGGTAGGTGTGACAGTGCTTTTCGCGCGCGGTTCTTATGCTGTTAGTGTTTTTGTGTGTGTTTTCAAAACGTCTATCAGGTACTATCAAAGGTTTCTAACTTAATAACTTACCACATAAGCGCAAGTTGTTGAAACCGGAAAGTCTTACACTGTAGATGTTGCAATTGAAGCAAGTCTCCTGGAGAGCTCACGAGCAAACTGTGTCGGTGATTCTGCTGTTGCCTATACAGCTAGATCAATGAGTGTTCCAAAGATAAATAGATTTCGAGGTAAAACTTACGTTATAATCCCATTCATCCCATTCATCCGATTTCTCTTCATCAAAAACGGCGTATGGATTATAATCGTCGGGGTCATCGGAATTATATGTGTAATTAATCAATTCGGCACCGCCACTTAAAGCCGTAAACCGATGGAGGACCCATTGCATGTCGAGAATATCCATGCTTGGTAATGGCTTCTTTACTGGATCTTCTGTTTTGAAGAAAATAACCTCCCCCGAATGTAACGGCTTCTCTGATTCATTATTAAAAAGCTTGACATTGTTAATGCCATTAAGATGGGATGGGAGTTCAGGGACATTCACTATCGAAACCGACTTGGAACCCTCATATTTGCGTAGCCAGAATAGCTTTACTTTCATCACTTCCTTGTCCTCCGAAACTTCGATGGGCTTCAGAGTAAAGTACGCTCTTCTCCAATAGGCGTAGGCGTTGGGGCACATTGTCATGAGGTTTTCGCAAACCTCGGTTCTCTTTTCCGTGAAAAGAGCATTCTGCCACCGAGCAATTCGTTCTCTGACCAAAAGAACCTTAAGGCCCACCAGAACATGTCTCGCACCGTGTAGCTGTACATAGAGAAAGGGTAAATGTGTGCGATCTCCAACGGTTGACCGGCCGAAGTCAGCACGCACAACTGCTTATCTCGTGATGCTACCTAAATGCGCATGAGCAAGTCAAGTAAAACTTAGCCTGGAACAGCCAGCCATAGACTTACTAATCTTTTTACAGACTCCAACCGTTTAGGGGTTGAAGCGCCAGACACGTTCGAGCCTTGCTGAACACCTGCACCGCTGCCCAGATCAGTGGAGGAGCCTGTTCGCTGATGCTTCTTAGCCGGCGGGCTGCCTATCTCGCCCAACGAGGCGCTGTGCTTGTGCGAGGAGCGTGGTTGGGGCGAGGATCCAAGAGAAGCGTCGAGGGCACCAGGAGACGACTGCAGGGTCGGAGTGTGTGAAGCGCTTGGAGTACCTGGAGTTGGAGAACCTGGATCAAGTACCGACGCATCGCCATGATTCCGCCGCATCCCTAGTAGAAGGTCATAAGGTTAGTACTGAGCTCTCATGATGATGTGGCCGTTCGAGGGAAGTTTACATGGCTTAATGATATAGTCTATCATCGCTGCGGGATTGGAGAACAGTAGGAGCAGCGGCCCATTGTTCTCGACCTCTCGCACCGTCACACGGAGCACGTCCAGGTCACTCAACCAAATGCCAACCCGGATATTTGGGGGCACGCACTCTATCGCAAGTAATTGCTGCAACTTCTCCACCAGGGCTATACGCTCAACGTTGCCGAATTCTTCTGCGGGGCCGTCCATTTTGCGAGGTTTGGAGAAAGAGGAAATCACGTGGAGTAATGGAGATGGTAATTAATTGAGAAAGTGAGCGATGGGCCGCAGGCAACGATGTCTTCAGTAGCTATTTAGCTTCAGTGAGAAGGATAGTTAGTTACATCATGACAAAAGTATTCGTTAGTTTAGACTGGCTAGTACGGACGGTACGAATATTCTGTCATAGTTACGTACCAACAGTTGTAGGCCTAACAAGCAATTAAGTCCCAGTGCCATACATTTTTCTTGTTTTTGTCGTAGCCTAATAGCCTAATATTTGCGCTCTGAGTACAGTAGTACTAGACTGAGTGAATGAAAAAAAAAGGTCGCTCCCTGTACCTTAAATTTTATACCAATTCTATTAGTATATATGATATAAATTTTATTTTAATTAATATATTTTTAAGTTGTATTGAACATATGCTAATTTCAATAAATTTGCTATTATACATGTTTTAAAATAATTATCTCAACTTAGCATGAAGTTTGGCTAACGTTGGAGCAGATAATAGTTTTTAACCCATTAATTTAAACCACAAGACAAATTCACGGCAATTTTGGAACAGATTCAAGCACAGCCATTGTAAATCATGTTTTTACATTAAAGAGTTCTCTAAAACTTTTCACCCGACTAATCACAAGTCTATAGATATAGAGGCAGAAAAAGAATCTATCTACAGGCGTTCAAGACACCCACATATACATAATACACGTACATACACATGTCCTCCCTTTAATCAAGCTTTACACATCCTCCCATTTTCTGCGACGTTCCAGTACGTGCTTCCCACGCTGTCAATCGCATAGAAGAAATAAGATGGATCCCAAGTATTCTTGATCTTCAGCAACTTGGCATAATTGCTTCCGAAGAACGCATCCTCAAAATTTGGCTGTCGGAAATCCGCCTCATTCATATATGCTCCGCTGTTAGGTGTAACGGCCTCAATCTGAGGCATGATCTGCTCCGTCATTAGATCTTGTAAGGCGAGCATCTCGGACCATGGCGCGGTGAAGTTCCATGGCGTGGTTAAGGTGGCATGGACGAGGGTGTTGCGCCACGCGGGCAAGACTGCGTTGGATATACTATGAGTGGTGGCTGGGGAAGATACGTTTAGGCCGACGCCGATGAAGGTGACACCTGCTTCGGTGATGTTACGGACGACATTAGAATAGGCAGTGAGATTCTTGGAGACAGTGTCACGGGGGATGAGACGACCACCGTATTGGGCGATGCCGACCTGGATATTACCGTAAGGCAAGGGGCCAAAATAGGTGTTGTAGTGGTCCTGGTATGTTGCTGACTGGTTATAGGAGCTGGTGTAGTTGATGTTGAGTGCCTTGAGGGAGGATTCAAAGTCTGCCATGATAGTTTTCATTTGTACGGTGGTCTTGCCGTAGCCGTTTGCTGGTGAAATTTGGAAGAAGGTGTTTGTGAAGTAGTAGACCACGACGAGCCCCGCGTCCACCATTGCTGTGAGATGAGAATGAAAGGCTTCGATACCGGCATAGAAACTGTCTAGCTGGTTATCCGCGGCGAGGAACTGCATGGTCATTCCACCAACGATGTTGTCTGGGTATACTTTTGCTGTCATGGAGACGACTACGCCGTAAGTTCCTCCACCACCACCACTGAGTGCCCAATACAGGTCTGAGTTCTGGGTTCGGGAGGCTGTCACCAACTGTCCTTGGGCGGTGACGACCTCAAATGAGAGTGTTTGATCTGCGCCGAGACCGAATGAAGTGCTGAGAGCTGAGTGCCCCCCACCTTGCGTGTAGCCACCTGCAACACCAACAGTAGGACATTCACCTCCGATCTGAACCAGTCCCTGAGCTGCGGCAGCCTCGATGGCTTCGAAACCTTGCACGCCTGCACCCATCTTGATGGCCTTGCCTTTGTAATAAGGGTCTGACCATTCCACGAACTCGATATCCTTTAGGTAGTGAGTCCAGATGGATAAGGCTCCGGCACCGGTGGATTTTCCATTGTAACTTGAAATAATTGTTAACTAATCAATTCTGCAAGAGGCAAAGAGGTGAAGAATTCACTTACTCATGACCGGTGTTTCGGATGACAAAACGAATATTGGACAATTGAGCAAAGAGAACAGCGAACTGAACATCTTCGGCTGAGGTCACATTGACAGCATAATCCACGTAGTTTCCCAGCAAGCAACTCTGCGACTCGGGAGTGAAGAAGTCACAGCTCTGGTTGGCAAAGAAAGGAGCCATGATTGAGGAGGAGGATGCCATGCTGAAATGCCATGTTTAGTATCTTGTATTCACAGTAAAAAGTATACATAGTAGTAAAAAGCAAACACATGGGGAAACACTCCAGAAAACTCACTGGAACTGCGGATTATGAACCTGACTCTGCAAATACGCGCACTCGGTCGCATTGTACGTTGGATCGTGACATGGCGAGCCAACTGGTACTGTGGCGATGAGACGTCCGCCGACGGTGGCATTCAGGATATCCCACGCAATGGGTGAAGGCCAACACGCATCACCAGGCATGCATTTGCAGTTGTTGAAGGGAAAATAGCTCGAGTCAACAGCACTAACAACAACAGGCAGAGCAGCCAGCAGAGCTGCAGCCCCAGTGCACAGGAAGAGCTTCATGATCGGCAGGAAAACAAGAAAACGCTTTGATTCGAAATGCTACGAGGATGCCACGAGGGAAGAAAGCTGGGGACACCGGAAACAAATAAAGAATCCCAGAAACTCAAGCTTCCAGAACAGATACTGAGAGACAAGTTAACTCGATCTGGCAGTAGGTTGCATTGCGCCACTCAATGCCACGCAGCGCAGGGGCTGGGCAAGATAAGGGGAGAAAGCATAACAATTCGGATGCCGGCAGGTACTGTAGAATAAGACCAGGCACGACAGGTACCGGTGCGGCGTAACGAAGGGTGCGGAAATACCGGATTATTGATCGCAGCAGTCCGAAGGAACAGTAGCTAGCGGGAAATGAGTTGTTTTGTGAGAACTTTACTGTGGTAATTGCACGAGGTAGACGGTAGCGTAGTACAGTACAGTAATGGCCCCCCCACTGTAATAGCCACTGGTGGAAGCAGGATGAGATAATTACCCCTTTCCTGTAGATTGTCTAGTCCCTGTATTGTTTAGGAATCGTACTGTACCATATTGGTACATCATATATAAGCATCTTATTTGGTTTGATCATGCACGAACATGTTCTAGGCCATGGCAGTAAATTGTCTAGCTGGGCACAACTCCCGAGTGCCATGGTATGAAAATACTTACCCGATTTTTTGTTGATTTCTTAAAGATTCATTTATAAATATTAGTTAAAGCTTCTAACTCTTACGCAGCACAAGGTTAGAAAAACCAAGCTACAGTACACGTACTCTGTAAATGTGGCTCCTACAAGAGGTCCTTGCCTTCCGACGGCTTTGGCTCCCTTTGTAGCGGACCCTCACTCAGCGTGTGTTCGTCGCATTTAATACAACAGTACAGTACCATTCGTCTGCGCTGAAGAACATCCCAAATAATAAATCCCACCTTTTACCGCCCCTGACGCTGCTGGCGATGGGCGTATTTCTTTTCAGGGCTGCAATGCTTTACTCCGTAAATCAACGCAATCAATAATAGCCCACTCTCACCTCAGGGTGCCGCCGCCATACTGGTAGGGGATAAGAGAAGCCCACGGTATTATTCCACTCCGCCGACCAGTCGCCAATCAGTTGCCCCAATAAGTTACTGGTAACTAGCCTCTCCAACCTCCATGAATGTCTCTCCTACTCGGAACTCTTCATCCTGGAATGCATTCCTCGGTCCCATTCATTGAGATGAGGGACCCCACCTGTTCAAGTATCCGCTGGTCTGGTACAGTGGCATGAGTGGTTACCATTCGTGCCGTTGCACACGTGCAGTAGTAACGGAGACTGCGATGGCGATGGATGGGTTTAGAGTAGTACAGTCAGTAAAGGAGGAGAATGACGCCACTCCCATCAAGTTAGTACGCTGTACAGTACTGTACTGTAGCTGGGTCTTGCTCAAGCATCTCGAACATACGGATATAAGTTGACTGCCACGTACTTCTGGATCCGTAAGCGTGCCATAATCCACCAGCTGAAAGAAAAATCAAGGATTTAGTCGAAGGTTTACTGTACTGGTACTAGTGCATCTCAAGCTTTTTTGGCCGAAGCCCACGTTCCCGGTAGTGAAAAAGTCCAAACAGTAGGAGAGTCCACAGACACGACGGTACCGGTACGACTTCGCTTGCAGGCTAGATTAAAATTCAACACCTTAGTGTCTGAGCGTACGGAATACTACGTAACGTACAGTACATCTACGCTTGTCAATTAATCTAATTGGTGTTGACGGTCAGTCCTATGCTTCCATTGGTTCCAAGCAGAAGCAAGGCGTCGCCACAGATACAGCACAGTCCTTCCGTATTGTATGAGCAATTGGGGGCTGGACGAAGCTTTTCGTAACCTTCACGCGGAGCGCACCGACACCACCACTTTTGCAGCCAGCCACAGTGGCACGCTGGTCTCAAACAACCTAAATGTACCGTACCTGGACTCACGGACTGTACTGTAGAAGTACGGAACAAACTAACAGGGGACGGAGCAGGTACCGTAAGCTGACCCCTCAGGGGTTCACTAAAGTAAAAAAACTCTCTCGCGCACTGGTTCAGTTTCTCAAAGCATACTGGCTCCCAACGATGGCAACAATGGGCCCTTGTCTTTTCCCAGGGGATTTTCTATAGTACAGTTCTCACCTGCTGCTCTAGCGGGGTTGTGAGACAATTTGATTGCGAGGAGAGCGCCACTTTCCTCAAAGGAAATACTAAGTTAGGGGGGGCGTCTCGGTATATGCACCGAGAACCATGGCCCCTTGGCTGTTTAGCTAGGAAATATTCCTGTTTCCTTGCGGCAGAGGCGGCATTTGAAAAGACGGAGAAGGTAAAGTACGGTATGGTGGTGGTTCGCTACGTATCAATATAGCCTTTCGTAGGATTAATATACACTTGCACTGTGCAGTACGCGTACCGAATGCTACACTAGCACGTTCTGTAGAAGGACCTTTCCCTTTTCAATCCTACGTGCATCAAAATGAGTTCGCTGCATATTCTCTGGATCCTCCTCCGGAAGCAAGTCCTGCAATGCGTGCGGCAGACTTGCACCAGACTTGCACCAGACTTGCAGCAGGACTAAAGTAGCCCCCAATTTCTACAGCAAGACCCAAGGGTCGGGTTCAATACAGTACTTCTCTCAACAACGCACAGGTACCGTACGAGCACCGTGCAGAAAAATGTGCGTCCGCCACCAGGGGAGTGGAGGAGGGTTCAGAACGCGACCGAGGCCGCACTGGAGATAAGCAGCAAGGGGAATTTGATCGGCTGGTCGATGGGACATTGCATCTGTACATCCCCCAGATTTTAATAAAGAGTTTTTAGATCGCTGATCTTTTGTAACCCTCCGTCACTTCCGTGGTAACTGGTACGTCGTTGTTAAGGCAAGCAGAGCAAAAGCAACAGGGACACTTCCGAGGAAGACCGGTGTATATTCTTTTTTGCCTTTTTCGCTTTTGGACCATTTTTTGAGTGTGTGAGGTGGTGGAATGGAATGAGCAACGATGGGATGGACTTTTAATACGGCCAATCCGGATGCCGAAACCAATGCGCCTACTATTGCCGCCGTGGGCATCACCTTCACGGCGTTTTCTTTCATCATAGTTTGTCTGCGCATGTATGTGCGTGGTTTTCTGATCAAAGCTGTTGGAATTGGTGGGTTTTCTTTCTTCTTTCCCCCCCCCTTCCCTCTCTTCAATCTTGCATCAACTTGCATGAGTAAAACGGCATGTCTAACATTTGTTTTTTTNATTTAGATGATTGGACAATATGTGTCGCTTGGGTAGGCATTGTGTCCTGACTTGATTCTCCGTTCCGTCCTGATAATATATTGTGTAGGTGATGTCGTTGGGTTTTATGGTGGTGTCCATCCTCCGTATGTATCTTCCAATACTTGATATTGGAGGCACAGCTAACGTAGGATATTTAGAGACGAAATGGGGACTCGGACTACAGCATCTTTCTGATATGCCGGATGCAAATATCTACAATTTCGGCCTAGTAAGATGCAGTTTGGCTTTCGAGAAATTCTGCGGCTCAATGCTAATGTCCTCATAGCTTCAGTTCATCGGCGCTCCTTTGTAGGTCGACCTCCATGCCTTGCAAATTCTATCTAATCTAACAACCATTTTTTACCAGTTATATCTCTAGCATTCTGGGATTCAAGTTGGCTCTTTTGTTTTCATTCTTACGCATTGTTGTGGCGACTTCATATCGCTATGCCCTTATCGGAATTATGGTGGCTTGCTGTGCTTTCCACTTCTGCTTCTTGGTCGTACAGATCAACCTGTGTAACCCTGTACGTCCCAAGATATTTTTACTCATACTTTCTAGCAAAAGATAATATCTAACAATATACTCTAGGTCGCGAAGCAATGGGATCCAAAAATCACTACGGGTTACTGTATAACAGCAGTCCCATTCTACACTAGCATGGCCTCATTGACCATCATGTTCGATGTTATTATGTATACAAGCATACCTCTATCCCCAGGCAACTATCATTAGCTAACTTATCCTTCTCTTCTCCAGAATGCTCTCTCCTTTCCCTCTCCTCATTAAGTCCCGCATCCCAACCCGGAAGAAGTTCGCTCTTCTCGCCCTCTTCTCCCTCGGAATCTTCATCTCAATTATCCAAATTATCCGTATCCTCACCATCCGATCTCTCGCAAATTACATCGACTCGTCTCAACTCATCATGTGGTCCATGGTTGAGAATAATCTTGGTATAATCGTCTCCTGCATCCCCACGCTCGCACCGCTCGTGAAGTACTTCCGTGAAGGTTCTAAGGGTTATTCTTCAAACACGGCTCAATCGAGAACGAGAGGCAACGGGGGCCTCAGCTATAACCTGCGTAATATGAAGTCAGGAACTCATGGCCATGTTACCTTAGGCAGCCACAATGATATGAGTGATCTGGGTCAGAATGGGGAGAATATGACTGCGGTAGTGGGCGGCACGCACATGGATAATAGCAGTGAGGAGTTCATCATCAGGGACAAGGATAAGAGAATCCAGGCAACTACGGAGGTTACTGTCACTCATGAACGGGGTTGACCGGGCTTATTGGTGTTTGAAAGAAGGAGTCTGTATAAAGGTTGGAGTGGTATATACCCCAAAAAGAATTATTAGGGTGGCAATCGTCAAGTTCAATCAAGTAGTATTGGCTATTTCAGTAACGGGGATCGAAGTGTTATATTTTAATATTTTTAGATGGATCTTCACGAGGTTAGGGAAGCGAGGGGCATCAAGGGCATGATATGATATTGTTTCAATATCGCAAGCTTTCATCACGAAGTTTCACGATTGCAGAGCTTTTACTGTAGCATAGCGGTGGATATTGTCCGAATACTTGAAGGAGGCGTTGTCATGTTGAGAGATTGGAATTTCCAGCTATCCATTTAATGGTTCTAGAACTTCCTTGACGCAAAATTTGCTTAAAAAGTTTCTTAGTCTTTAGTCAAGATATTTTAAAGGGGTTCTTAGACACCTTACTTACTACCAATGATCCTCACTCGTTAAGTCCATATTCAGAAGTACATTACTTAGTCAACTAATAACAAAACAGCTGTGAAAAGATTCGGGCTGCCTAAGGGAAATTAGCAGAGAATGGCGAAATTTGAAGGTCAAGGGGCTGTTTAGCAACAACATAGAGACCGGCCAAAGATGGGTGGGACTGATTTGGAATAGTGCGAACAGGGGGTTTCGTACGTACGTTACGTATCTGGAATAATATCCCCGGTTGATTGACTATCACTAATCTATACGTAAGGATATTGGCCAATCAGAGCCTCCGATTTTAGCTCCAAAACCGTGATACAGAAGCTGTTGATAATTTATATATTATTTTATACTGTGATATTGATTAAAACAAGATCCTTGGTTACAAAGATGAACCTAATATATTGTAAAGTTATAATTTGAGCTTTTTCGGGAGAAATTTTGATTAATTTCACCTAAACCTTTTTTTNGGTGGTAAATTGATCTTATGGTTGAAGTGAAGTGAAGTAAAGGTTTCGCTGGCTTCTACAACTGACTTGAAATTGAGCCATAAGGTGCTAGGGTCAGTAGAACACGATACCGATATTTACTTAAATCTTTCTGTTACTTTACGAATTGTGGGTTGAGATGGTATTACGCACTTTGGACATAATTTCAAACCCCTAAGGTTTTTTGTCTCTCCTTTACCCTTTGCTGCCATACCTACCCTTCTACTCTAAGTCTCGGTGCCATGATTTTTAATGCAGTCACATCTTGTAGTGCAAAGGTAAAATAAAAGTATTTTGTAATTTGCTTTCATGGACGATTCTTTCTTCCTATGGCATGTGTTCAAATAATCAGTTGCATAGATATTCTCTCAAGAACTGCGCCTGAGCCCCAGCATTCTTCTCAAATTGTGGCCCCGAGTATCCATCAAAATGCCCTCCGGGCAGTAGCTGAAGGCATTTAGGTTCCCGAGCGCGAGAATATGCCTCTAGAGACAGGTCAGTTGGCGTCAGGACATCGTTGTTGCCAACTGTCATCATCAAAGGTGTGGGTGAGATGCGATGAATATGAGCAGATGCATTGTATGCACGGAAAGCCTCGATTCTATTGTTGTAAGCTTTCAGTCATACTTGAATTGGTTAGCGGAGATGTCGGAAGTGTTATCTACTTACGACCTAACTGTTACTTCATTTATCCAGTTACTCTTCTTTCCCCAACCTGTGAAAAATTCATAACTATCAGGTGTGGGTAATGCTGATGGTTTGAGAGGGTCTGCATCGACAACAGGAATGATCCCGGCAGCTTTTCCTGCCGCCCTTCCATGCCGATCTAAAATGTGATGTTATTGATTGCTTGGATATCAGAATGGAGTGATACTAACCATCTTGAAAGAGCTGATTCAAGCCACTTACAAAGTCAGGTCGAATCAGTCGATGAAAATTGGCCCAGCCATCAACAAGAGGAACCTGAGACAAAACTGCTTTGACTCTTCGATCCACCGCACCGACCCACAAGACATGTCCTCCACTATACGAACTTCCCCAGATCCCAATTTTGTTTTGGTTCACCTCTGGCCGCGTTTGAGCATAGGTAATGGCGTCGGAGTAGTCACTTATTTGTTGTTCGGGGATGATCTCATGACGAGGTTGTCCTTCCTTGGTATCACTCTCGCCGAATCCACGATTGTCGTAAACTAGACACGTCAATGGAAGGTTGCTGGTAAAATACTCGGCAAAAGTGTTCAAGTCCATTTCTTTTAGAGCTGAAAATCCATGGGCCATGACTAAACATGGGAGTTCGCCGGTGACCTGAGACGGCGTGTAGAACCAGCCTCGCAAAGTGACATGGTCAGAGGTTTGAAATGAGATGTTTTCACGCGGCATGCTGTTGGTCTCCTTAGTTATTATAGGCTTGAGGCCTGCAAACAACACAACAATGGCTAAAAGGATTATGAGTACTAGATAGTATCAAATAAATAAGTGAAGAAATAGATGCAGTCAATTGTATCCTATGAGTGAACCTGTGTTCTGCTTTAAATACCTTCATGTTGCTACGGCAGATAGTCCCTAGAGCCGGATATATGCCTTGATGCTATTGGTTGTGAGTTCCTAGCGCGGGCTGTTAACGCCGAACGACCCCGCGTTCTTAGTAAATATCCCCGCACCTATCAAAGCGTCAACTGGCTGAGAATACGTGGTTTGGACTCGC
The DNA here is from genome assembly GCA_002812745.2 of Scytalidium lignicola. Lineage (NCBI taxonomy): Eukaryota > Fungi > Ascomycota > Leotiomycetes > Scytalidium > Scytalidium lignicola. The sequence continues at coordinate 19,553 of NCSJ02000144.1, forward strand.
TGATGGCTAACCCGATATATAGGACAGCACCCGTGCTTCCAGTCCAACTCCAAACTTGAAAAACAGATTAATTTGGAGTAGAAGCCAGACCGAGAAGCACTAAGATGAACTGCAATTAAAAGTGTGAGCGTCAATACCGCACGAGCAGTTTATAAGGATTTCGTGCAGGGCCCTATTCCGAAAGAATAGTCAGAGGCATTCTTTAAGTAAGTGAACGGATGGATGGGAAGTGTATGGTGATACTGTAGTACTGGGAATTAGATTTTAAAATCATATATGTGAGAGTGGTAGTACTCCGCAATCCGGGTTTAGTAAGGTGTATATAAAACTTTTCAATAGTACTTCAAATTTAAGTAATGTATAAAGAAACATAAAAAGCTGAACCACTTTATAGTATCTAACCATGTACCCTGCCTGTTCCCCTTTCTCCTCATTGTCATACGTTTTGACCGTACAATACCCCTTCTACACTTCTACATCATCTACCATGGAACTGCATGACCATCACCACGCAGATCACTACCGGCACAGTAGACACGTTCACCGATCGGNTCTTGATAAGCGCAAATGATTTGGCCTCGTCCGAACACTCCCCGCTGCCAGCCTGTGACGATTTCCACCTCATGGCCCATTTTCCGTAATCCCTCTGCCACCTGCTCTGGAAAACCTTCTTCTAGAGAAACAATAGATTTTTTAGACAGACTCGACTGATCATCAGCCGTGGCATATTCTGGTGCCGCCTTGGCTGGGCGGATACACAGCCGTGGTGCGTCGAGAGCATCTTGAGGATGATAGCCAAAGACATATGTATTAAGCAGGACTTGCAAATGCCCTTGAGGCTGCATGAATCCTCCCATGACGCCGTATGCCATTTCAAACTTATCGCCTTTAGTCACCATTGCCGGTATGATCGTATGATAGGGCCTCTTATTAGGCTTGAGTGAATTCAAGTGTCCCTCACGCAGGATAAACCCATGTCCTCGATTTTGCAGTGGGAAGCCGCACCCTTTGGGCACCGCTCCGCATCCAAAATTTGCGGCATTTGAGCAAATGAAGCTACAGGAATTGCCTTCAGAATCAGACGTCGTGAAATAGACTGTATCTGAGGTGTGGGTTGGAAAGCCATTGCGTAGTGTTGAATCCGCGACATCTGGCCGAAAGTTATTGACTCTGTCAGACAAATAGTCATCGCTGAGTAGCTGGCTCATCGGAATATTCTCCATGAGAGGATCTGCAATATACTCATTCCCATCTGCGAAAGCATATCTTAACGCCTCAATAATAACATGTGTATACTCAAGAGAGTTATGACCCAGTGTGTTGAGAGGAGGAATTTTGCCGGACTTTTCCAAGGCGTTGATAACGCCCAATGCCTCCAATGCAATAAGACCCTGCCCATTTGGAGGACACTCCCAAAGCTTGATATCCTTGTATGATATTGATACAGGTTCATCTTGTGTTGAGGTGTGGTTCTTGAGATCCTCTAGTGTCATAACGCCCCCTAGTTGGGTAATTACGTCTACTATAGCGTTTGCTACCCATCCATCGTAAAATCCAGCTTTGCCATTTGTGGCAATCTCCCTCAAAACCTTACCAAGGTATGCGTTTTTAAAGACCTCACCTGTCCTAGGAGCAACGCCATCCTTGAGTAGCTCATGACCATTGGGAGACGATGTCTTCAGGAGAGACTCGCAGTCTACCCATTGCAGCGCTGTGACCTCAGACACTGGAAATCCATCCTCACATAACTCAATTGCAGGTTTGAAGATGGTTGCCATAGACACCTTACCACTTCCATAAGCTGCCACAGCATCCACCCAGCCTGCGACTTGGCCGGGTATAGTCACAGTGTTGATGTTTTGCGGCGGCAACACGTTATCATTAAACCCCAATTCCCGGCATTTCTGAATCGACAGAGCTTGAGGAGAACGACCAGAACCATTCATAGAAAAGACCTTTCCTTGACGCTCGTTCCAATATAGCATAAACATGTCACCGCCAACTCCGGTTGAGCAAGGTTCTGTCACACTCAACGCAGCCGCCGTTGCAACTGCTGCATCTACCGCATTCCCACCAGCCTTGAGGACTTCGAGTCCAGCTTGCGCTGCTAGTGGCTGTGGACTGGCAATGATTCCTTTCTTAGAATACACAACCGACCTCCGCGATGGAAACCTTGCAAACAGTGGTGGAAGTTTATCTCGAGCATCCCCATGGCGAATATTCATCATATTTTCAAGAAAAGACATCTTCAACAGAATAAGATTACGGCCGAGGTTTTGCTGATCTCTGATATTTTAGAGTCGATACGTTTTAGTGACCATGAACTATTGCAGAGTTCGAGTCTAGGCTCTTATGTTGTTCAAAGATGCTATTAGTTATTGGTGCGATAAAACACTGCCCCCCATCTTTCCATATCGCTATAACAAGAGGCCGATAGCTGGGCCGGCCTCACTCTTTATACAGTACAGAGGGGAAAATGGGGGTTGTTAATCTAGTTGATCATCAGGCACTTTACGCAACGTTGTATTTTCAACATTCTGCCAATTATTTGGGTTTATTATTATGTTCTCAGGAAGAAATCATACATAGATAATCAAGAATTATTGGCTCTATCCGCTTTCGTCTGGCTTATAGATTTATTTGGATTATAAAATATAGAATGATGAGTTCAAAATCTTTGCAGCTGTCAAAATGATATTACTAGACCCTGTAAATTAACATAACAACTAAGCTTGAGCCGGATTTCTGCTCATCATTTTTGCTCCGCTTCCATTGCTTTGCTGTCGTTGTCGTATGCATCCACCTCGTACTTCCTAAATTTTCGCGCAGGAACTCTTTTGGAGAACAGGATATCCAGTTCCTCATATGATCGCTTATAGGTTTCAGGATAGCGGAGATATGCCCAGACCGTGACGAGGAGGGAAGTGCCAGCCCAAAAGTATGCAGTCTTACCGGCCCAGTTCCACGCAGTTGGATTAATCATGTAGGGCTCGAGGACTGCAGCAATGATGTCGTATAGCTGGTGCGCGACTTTGGCAAGAGCGATACTCTGTACTCGAAGACTGACAGCGGACACTTCACTTGAAGTGGCATATGCGGCTGGTCCTACAGAAACGTCGTACACCGCAACCCAGATGACGGTTAGAGCGACCTGTGCCCACTGGGTTTTTGAGGACTTCTTGACGGATGCCAGGATGCCAATAAGGAGATTAACACCAGTCATGACGATCATGCCGACAAGGTAAAGACTGCGTCGACCAAGATGAGCAATGAGGATGGATCCAACAAACGTTGCTAATAAACCAATAACCGTGGCCGCTACAGATACCTTGTAGCTATTGGAAGTAGACAATCCAGCTTGCTCCCAGAAGTAGGTACCCGGGTTCATCATATTAAGGCCATTGAATACCTGACCAGCAAATGCTAGACAACAGATCTCAGTTCGATGGAGATTGCTGTCTCGAAAACAGTCTATATAGGAGGTACCCGTACGAACTTCTTCCTCGTAGTTGACTGTATGGACCATCATGGCGAGAGATTCTTTCGTCTTGGTGTAGGAGTTGGACGTAAGACGTCGAATGCTGTGCTCTGCCTCCTCCATCCTGCCTTTCCTCACTAAATACCATGGCGATTCGGGGGCAAAGAGACACGCAACCACCAATGGAACTGGCCAAACCCACTGGATCGCGAATGGGATGCGGTATGACCATTCCGAGTCTCGATTTACAAGCCCATCCAACACACCGATGGAGATGAGCTGACCAATAATCTGCATAATATTCACCCCACTGGTAAGGAAGCCTCGCAGGGCGATGGGAAGACACTCGCTGCTATATGAAGGGCCGACCGTGGCGAAAGTGCCCCAAAGGATACCACAAAATATCTCCCCAATTAACAGGACAGTGAGGCTCTTCGCAGTAAACGGAATTGCAACGAAGCCAGCCATCAGGATGAGGCAAACTAGCATCACCTTTCGATAGCCGAATCTAGAGGAGAAGAAGCCGTTGAGTGCTGCACCGACGATGATACCGCAGATGGAGCCCTGACTCAACCCAGTCTGCCATTTGGCTGGAATCTGATACCCATCACCGGATGGTATGCCGTAGGCTTTTTGGAACGAGGGATAGCCGTAGAAGTTTGCGATAAGGGCGTTGTCATACCCATACATAGCAATAGAGAGCGAGAGAGCACATGCCCAAGCAACGCCTTTCCATTGTGTCCTGAGAGCTTCCACGATCGTTTGAGAGTGTTCCAGATCGTTCGCCTCTTTGCCTTCCTGGGCGATTACTTCCCATTTGGTGGCATGCACCAGGTCGCGTTTCTCAACAACCTCAGTGATGGGCGAGTCATCCTTACCGTAAAGAACATCCATGGCTCATCAATCATGTAGTAGTAAAGCGTAGATGGAAGGAAGGTTCACAAATACAATCTACTGATAAGACCATGGAGATGAATTTGGGAGGGTCACACAACGGATAGTGTCCTCTTTATACAGTACAAGGTGGATATCAACTCCCGTCGATCATGGCAGAGTTTCTGGTTGGATTATACGAGCATGCCAGCCTTAATTCCTGATCCTGTACGCTTAAGCTCATGATAGGGCGTCCTTATCTATATCACAACCGACTGTCAAAGCCTACCAGTAGAGTAATCCCTTTGAACGCTCTGCACGTTCTCTTTTTCCAAATGAGAATTAGGAAACACTGCAACGTTGCATTAGGGGATTGAAATATATGTAATAATGTGACCCGTCACTGATAGTTCGTCTTGAACTGGGCTGATCATCGCAGCTCTCTTGATATAACCGGCGATACCGGCCTTTCCACTTCGATTACCGGAAGATGATTTCCAACTAATTTTACCATTCATTGTGTCTGATTATAATTAACAGTGATAGGTGTATCTGTATGGGGAGACCTTGGATAGGTGCGGGGTAATTCAACAATCCATCCTCTTTAAGACGATATCTTCAGGGGTTTTAAGTATAGCACGTTGGATGTGGGTTCTATCCGAGATAATGATAAAAAATATCAGAACAGGAATGAGTATGTTATGTAATCATCAAAGAAACGTTTTGTTCAATTGAATATTACTTTTCTCAATAATATCATAATTAAATAGTTAAGGTAATCGAGGATATTTGTAAATAAAATTCTAAAGTGAAAATGTCACCATATTGAACGGCGAATTATAGTTGTTTTAATAGTTTAGTTTTTCAGTCTTATAGAGTAGGCGAGAGTAGGGACAAGGCTAACAAGCTAGAGTTGAGCTGAGGGTTTGCCACGATGATCAGTAATACAACTCTTGACTGTACTGTTTAGCTCAAGAGTCTCTGACCCACCACCTCATCTCTCTTCTTACAGTTCCTGCTGTTATGAAAATATCTATCCAGATTAGAATAATAGCTCAATCAAAGACATATTACAGGCAATCGTCTCTTTCCCAACTGACATATCTATTCATGCCGCTAAACCGAGTTCCTTGGCGTATCTGCGGTGGGTGCATATGCTAGTAAGTTTCCTCTCCGCCATTTTTGGTCGCTATCTACGAACTGCTGCTAGATCTGGATATATATATAGTTGAGGCTGAATATGTCTGCTATATATTTTGCTAATAATAATATAGTAAATGGAATAAATAATGCTGCATCCATACACGTAGAAGAATAACAGTCTCCGAGCTAGTGGATATTCAGCCAACCGTATGTGGAGATAAGGAGCAGACTAGTTAGGCCAAAAGTGGGAGTTTATATGTCTTCATCTACACTCACCATTGGTACCTATCCAAAGAAAACCTGGTCAGTCTTCAGCTGACTTATACTTCAATAAGTAGTTTCTCTAGGTTACTTAATACTTCTTCGACGTCACTCGAATTTAATCTTAATCTTGCGATATGTCTAGCGTTACTACTACACAAGCCGCGATCCTGTCCAAGATTGCAGAAAAGGACAACTATCTCTCGGATCTTCCAAGACACAATGTCAACCCCTTGTGGAAAACTACAGGGGTGGTAGCTCCAAGGCCTTCACCAGCTGCATCTATTGCATTATGGAAATACGAGGAATTGCGGCCCCTGATGATGTCCGCCGCGCGGTTAATTGATGCCGAAGAAGCACAGAGAAGAGTTTTGATTTTCACCAACCCTTCAATGAGTAATGGGTCCATTTTTAATTTTAGAACACACCACAACAAAGTAAAACCAGACATTGTACTAATAAATTTAAGCAGAGCCCCCTTATACCACCGATACCATCACATGTGGCCTTCAGCTAATTAAACCAGGAGAGACCGCTGCTCCTCACAGACATTACGCCTTTGCCATTAGATTTATTATTGAGGGGACTGCCGGCTTCACTTCTGTAGATGGAGAGAGAATTACCATGGAAGCAGGGGATATGGTACTAACGCCCTCATGGACCTGGCATGATCACGGTCTCGATGGAGAAGATCCCATGATCTGGCTGGATGCGAATGATCTGCCTCTATACCACAAACTACCCATTCACTTCGCGGAGAACTACCCCGAACCTCTGTACCCAACGAAGTACGTGAAATCGGCAGAGGGGCCTTATACTAAAAGACGACTGACTGAAAACCCTCTAGGCCTATTGATAACAGTGACATGTTTAGATTCCCCTGGGCAAAAATGAAGGCTCAGTTGGATCTCCAAGACGGAGATTACGTCGTCGAAACATATCGTAAACCAGACGGCACTCATGTTTCTAGCACCCTAGGTGCACATGCTCTGCGACTCAAGGCTGGAAAGAGTTCTACTCCTATCCGTGCAACATGCTCGTTTGTCTTCCACTCCCAGGCAGGCTCTGGAAAGACAGTGATTGAGGGAGCAAACGGGGAGGTTAAGACGCTTTCTTGGACCGTCCATGACACGTTTGCCGTTCCAGCGTGGAGCAGAATCACACACGTTGCTGAACCGAACACAGACGCTTATCTTTTCAGCCTGTCGGATATGCCACTGTTAGAGAACCTGAATATGTATCGAGTTGAGTAGGGCAAATGGGGAGGGATTTCTGCTTATTGTTTTGGCTAGAAAAAGCTTTTCTGAATTGCATTATTAACGTTAATATATTTGAGACTCTTTATTCTTTTATTCTTTGAGTTTTCACATTTGCCTAGCGACGTGATGCCTTTTATGGAGGTTGTAATAATAATATCTTGGTTGCGCAATCAACCAAGCTTGAATATAATCTGATGTGAAGAGATTTACAAAGTAGAATCATAATCCTAGGAAGAGAGCGATACCACTAAACAACTGTGGTAATAATATTGCACCTCTTATAATTACTTCAAACAAATTCATGAATCTATAGAGCATTCCAAATTACTAACGAGTAAAAGACTGAATTTCGCAGCTCATCAGGAACACATATACACCTTCACTAGTATCATATCATTCAGTGATAATTATGAGACCTCTTCATATCACAATTAGAATGCTAGACATAACCAGTAATAAGTTGACGGGATCTTATAATCATTCGAAATCATCTTGAAATAATAGGCTAGTTAATAATTAGTAGTTACTAGCAGCTTTGAATGAGAGCGTAATTCTAATGTATAATAAGTGACCTAGCAGTGACTAATATGTTTTCTAACCTTTGCATAACCATCTAAGCAAGTCAAAGAAGACGGAGTTTAAAAGAGCAGCCCTAAAAACATAAAGAAAGTACAGGCCTGTTTATCGTTTAATGTATAAAGCCTATAGTACATGATATTTAATTCCATTTCTATCACTCTAAGTTTATACTCTAAAATGGAGGCTTCTTCATTCAACCCTACCAATTAGGGGTTATACCAAACCAAAGTCTATACTGAAATTTACTCGCATATTAACAGACATTATTTTACTCACTTATCATTAGTTCGTGTATTTGGTATGTATATCCATACTAACAAATATAATCCAAGTCGTAAATTTTTATGAGGAATTAGAGTTATCAGCACATGAAAATGCGGATCCTGCATAACACACATTTAGTTAGTTTTGACTTAAAATTCGAGGGCAGTTGGGATGACATACCAATAGTTCCGTCCGCATAAGCCTCGTTGATCTCTAATATCACCCCGTATGTAGCTCCGACCAGGAAGAATATTCCCATCAGGATCATGCCCCAGTGCAACCAGTATATAAGTTGCTGCATAACGGAGCCCTTCCGGTAATGTCCATGGTCGTACAACCAGAACCAACCCGGAAGCATCATACCCAGGGGTGCAAAACAGATAGACCCTGTTAGAGCATTCAGAAAGTTGAAGATTGGAATTGCCTCTGCAAAAATGAACGCAATGGCAGATAGGGCAATGATACAACTAATCCAGGTCGCCCAGTGAACAAAAGTGTTAGATTGCAAGTGCCGCGAGTTACGAAGCAAACGGACAAAGATGTATTTTGCGGAGAGCTAGAGGTAAAAGACACTAGGGTCAGTCATCGGGGAAACCAGTATGAGGATTTGCCAAGACCAATCGAACATACATGAAGATAGATACAGGCGCTCACGACGAGACCTAATAAAGCAATTCCATATGCAACCATCTTGACCGTTTGTCCAGCGCTCTATAGTAATATATTAGCTGCTGACAGTATAGCTATGGGCTGAAGACGTACTCCTAATGAAGGGGTCGCAACCCATTGTCCACACCACCGGTAGACTACTAAGCTGAAGCAGAGGTAAGAACCCGTTACAACAGTCATACATAAGTATAAAGATTTCTTGTAGTCCTTGGGATTGCGCATTTCGCTAATGACGGGGAGAAATGCGCTGGTTCCGGCAGAAGAGTAGAAAATGGTGCTCGATGCCACCATGCCGGCTGCAAAACCTGGGTTTCTGATTGCATAGTAGCCTAATTCATAAGGACCCTCTTGAGGTGCGGCAGCAGGTCGGTCACGCTGCGTGACACCGATCACCACCACCAGGATAGCAACGTAGATAGAGACAAATCCAGCGTAGGTCAGCCAGCCTACATGTTGCAACTTGCGAATGGAGGCAGCAAGAGCAATCACGATCATGGCGATAAATGCCCACCAAACTGTACAAGCTGCATGATGAGAGAGAGCATTGAGACCAGTAGCAACGCCGATGATCCCGGAACCGGCACTGAGAACGTAGGCAAAAATGAAGAGAATCCCGGTCATTTCTTTGACGACAACTCCTCCCACGACACCGGCCATGTCTACGATGGAGTGACATCCGGGGTGCGTCGTACGAAACTCGCCCAGGATAATGAATGTGTATGTGTTAAACAAACCCCAAGCAATTATACTCAGAGATCCTCCAATAGCGCCGAGTGCATACATGCAAGACGGAAGTGATAGCACACCAACGGCAAACATCACTTTGGCGAAGATGACACATGCCTTGAACCAGCCTACGGTACGGAAGTTGACTCCATCCTTCGTCACTTTAAAGACTTCCTGATCATCAGATTCCCCTTCAGCAGCGAGCTCGGAATCCGTAAGGGGTTCGGTGTTGTCCTGGGGAGACCCCTTCTCGCTGAACATTTTCTCGGCCATTGAGCAAAACTCTTTAGGGTATGAAATGCACAATGCGGGAATGTAATATATGGTAGGATATACAAAAATTATCATGCCAGAAAGAAAAGAATTCATTGAACTTATTCACTGGTAAGTAGATGTTGATATACAATCATTCGGGCCGGCGGCGCCTCTGTGTGTAGACGCGCCGCCCTATCAACCTAGAAGTCCTTTATTTCCTTTGCCTTAGGATAAAGGCAGCACAGTTCTAGATGAGTTTAGATTGGCTTTGGTGGGTTGGATAGGGTCTGACCCCATAAATTGTATCATCGTTTCGTTGTGATTTATTATGCTTTCTGCAGTGATGAGGTTGTTGTGTCTAGAGCCGAGGAGAGCGCAGATCCATGGCCAATCATTCGCATATCTTGCTTGGCCTATCTACAATATTCAACCTCAGAAATGGGGTCCCTGTCAGAAACATCGGGGAAGTAGCTAGTCAAATACCATATCAAGACAAGAAAGTTTATTCCCGGCCATCTCTGGAATCATTCCCTGAAGACAGGCTTGTCGGATAATTTATGAAGTACAATGGTGTGGGGTTGGTCAATAGATCTGATATGAGTTTAATCAGAAAACAAGCCTTCAAGCCTCCCCCAAGCCTCAACCGAGAGCTTTTATGCAAGCGGCGTCTAGGGAGAGGCTGAAGAAATAAATGAAATATGCCGATGACTATGTGTACTAATATCTTTTGTGAATAAAAGCCTTACATAAGCATGCAACTTTTCAGGTGAGTTATGCAATTTGTTCAATAATGATTGGATTTAAAGAGTATGATGCATATATTGATAAATTTATTATTTAGTGAGAGCTGCTACAGTACATCATGTACGGAGGTACATAAACAGCGGACACATAGCAATTTGCACCTTCCTTCAGTAAGTACCAATATTTTACAATCTCGGGTTTTATAGTTTCAAATAGTTACCTAGCAGTTACCGCGGTACTGCTACAGGGGTCTACATTTGATGCTTAGAAATTTCAAGGCATTGACATATGAAATTTACGAGCACCTTCATCCTCAGTCTCTCGGATATCTGGTCTTCGTGCTTGTAATAGCCTTGTCCTTGAAAGACGCCATGGACACACCTCTGATTTGAGAGCATGTTCCTGATGCCAATATCAACATAATATATGGTTTGCCTTCTCATGCCATAGTAATAACCAGGTTCGTCAAACTGGATAGTTTTGGGTTACTACTCCGGACTACATGGATTTTGCAGTTAACACCAGGTAATCCGAAGAGTACTACCTTCAAATATTCTGTCACGATTTCATTTGACCCTGTTATTGGAAATAATACATGATATTGTCCTTATAAAGACGGAATGTTACTCTTGACCAGATTCACAATATTTGCTTTTCGGGATCCACCAATTATGGTTGCCCATGGCATGTTAACAGTCGTTACCTACTTATATAATAATAAGACTACGCTGTTCAGTTGATCGTGTATCCACCGTCGACCACAAGGGCAGACCCCTGAACAAATGTCGCTTTGCTGCTACATAAGAACAGGACGCAGTCTGCTACCTCATCAGGCGTACCGACTCTATTTAGGATCAGTGACTAAGCTCTCAAATGAATTAATCTGGCATACCTGTCCATTGGTGCGATGCTGATTGCTGGTCGGAAATAGTCGATCGAGTCGTTGACCATCCTCGTTCCAATCAAACCGGGACAAACACAATTGACTATTTGGAGTGAGCTCATGGCTATAGTATCCCTTTTCAATTATCTTACTTCTGATATTATCCTTAGAGTACTGTGAGTCGTTAATAATTTTATTTCTCCTTGAGTATCCAAAAGCGGGAACATATTACATCTATGGCATCTGATCTCGTCATATTGATAACAGCTGCCTTTGCAGCATTATATGCCGCTTGAGAAATATTAGTGAGACAAACTTCGCTGACAGCTACGGTGAAATACTTACGTGCAGTCGGCCTTGCAACAATACCTAGTTGACTGGCAATATTGACGATTGAGCTGAATCATATTAGTGCATTCTAATCAACCTATCTACCATGCTTGATCTTACCCTCGGTTCCCTGGTCGTCCATCGTGGCTAGGTAAAGGCTCCTGTTGAATCATATGTTTCAACTCTTCTCTTGAGCATAGCCAACAACCACGGTAGTCAACCTGGTTAACTCGGTCGAACTCGTCGACACTCATTTCATGAGAGCGTTGGGCAAGCCCTATAATCCCAGCTGCATTCACGGCATAGTCCACACGTCCAAACTTTGCAACGGCCTGATCCAAGAGTCTTGTCACGTCATCAGGTTTGCCCACATCTACCGGACACTCTAATACCTCGACTTTTTGAAAGGATGACTTAATATGATTGTGTGTTTCCTGGAGACCTGACTGACTTAAATCTGCGATTACGATGCGCAGACATCCTTCTCTGGCAAAAGCGTATGCGGTCGCTTGACCGATGCCTACCATCCTATTGTCAGATAGAGCGACAGGATTCTTTGCGGCTCGACATACCATTGGCTGCACCAGTAACCAGGGCTACGCCAGGATAAAGAGTCTTATACTCAGTCATGATCGGATGAGGGAATGATTACGAGGAATGTCTTTGACAACTTGTATTTGCGAAGTATAGTCAACCGAGATCGTTGTTATTTTTGAAATACAATATGCTCCGTTCTCTAGGACCCCTTGTCGTGGATTCACCACAGCAGTGGGGGCGACAGCATCAGCAGTAACGGGAACAGATAACTGCCGTAAACTCGGTTGGCCGACGATGTTAACGGTTGGCCGGGTTCTTCGCCGAGTTTGTTAATTATTTAGTTTGGATTTCAAAACCATATTCTTTATAATTGTTTGGTCGTCAACTCAGACGCATTGATTGTGGAATCATGTGGCGAGTCCGCCTCCGTTGGAGATTCCACCCTTTAGATACTGAAGCAATGAGATGGTATTAGTCTCGGATAACCGCGGTAAATTTAGTTTGATGGAAATAACCCTATCAATGATTTCATCGAGTGTCGTTAACCTAATACCCACCTTACTGCGTGTAGTGCTGCTAACTTATCTAAACTGTACTATCCCAACTATTAATATTTAAATCGTTGATGAAGAGGACTATGATATAAGGGCTTCTTTGACTATAAAATAACATAATATTATTGCTTTACACGTGATTCTAGCAACTTTCCAACGCTAGTATTCCCACTTTTGGATTCAACCATACCATAATTCAAATTACCATATCCTATAAAGATTAAGTCCACGCACTTTATCGACATGCAATCACCGGTATCGGAGGGTTTCTGACTAACCGAAGGCCAACTAGAGCACTCAAGTCACTTTAACCACTTTATTAACCTTATAACTTCAGTGATTATAGTAAGTTACATACCTAATTCAGAATATTTCAATATAAGTATATTATAAAAGAAGATTTATTATAAATATAAAGCATAGGCTACTTTCTAATCAAATCGCCCAACTAAACAAAAGTTGCTGCTTTTCATCAGTAAGCTGGTCTTGGTTTTGTCTTCGGAGTGCCTTACTCCAGCACAAATATTCACGCTAGCCTAAATATGTATTGAGTACGTCGATGTTAGTCTGACGTATGTTTTCTCGTATTTTGAAATGAGATTGGAGGACTGATGGTCAATATATCTTTTTGGAGATGGCCCTGGAGGATTAGATGTTGACTATATACGATATTTTCTCCTCAACGACTCATGTCAGGCCTGGTATTTTTTTCGTGTGACATTGTTTTTTTGGCGGGGGAGTTTCTTAACATATATTGAATAGAACTAATGGTTGAACTGAGGAACTAATTGTATAGTAGTCAATTACCGGACATATATATAGACCTTGGGAGATCCTAGCTACGCTCATAGCTACGGGGCTCTCCCTTCTAGTTTATACACAATATGTAGAGATCTACAGGTGCTAGATAGCTCCAAAGATGTAATTCCATAAACGTTAGAATATGCAACAAAAAACAAGCTGCAGTATTGGAAGACGAGAAATGTAGCCCTAAAAAAGACAAGGAGGAAAGAGGAACCTTTACAAAGATACAACAAGAAAAAGATAGACCAGTTGCGGCTGCAAGGATATAGACAAGGAAGAATGGGCTTGTCAAATAAAAATATATTTCAACGAATTATTAAGTCTTACATTAGCTAATCCTCCGACTCGTTTATTGAAAGTTGTGGTGTTGATACCGGGAATTACGTTAGCTTCCCGACCATAGCTCAAGATATACGAACATTAGTCCTCCTAAGGAATTTGAGAGGAAGGTCACTCCCAATGTTTATAGGCCTAACCTTCGCGGCCCACATAATACCTGACAGTTTTACTTTCTCGACGGAAGATCAGAGCATGTAAAGAAATATTCATACCTAGATGTATAGAGAATAAGGAAGATGATGGAACAGCGATGGTAAAATATGTGTGAAGAGGAAAAAAACCCTTGCAACATATAACAGAAAAGCAAGTCTTCTTAAGGTAAAAAGATACTTACAGAGAGGTTTCTCCTCACTAATGCTTAAATACGCCCTAGTTATGATATTTGCAACTAACATACACTGATCTAGTTCTTATTTTATCCAATATTCTATAAATTTGATACAATTCCCTTCCAGCCATTTAGGGAACTCAACGCTAGGTACATCTATCCATCTCTCAACCTGTCCCGCTAAGGCAAGAACCGGAACAGTAAATAGCAAGTACCAGATGATGCAGGCCAACCAATATAGGAAAGTGTGTGCGTGAGATTCTAAATTGAAAAGATGCATCAGGCGTGTTTGAAGGTAGGAACCGAACAGTATGATGCAGAATTCGTGCACTAGGTAGAGCGAAAACGAGATTTTCCCAAGATATTGGAAGAAACTAAACTCGAAGAGCCTTTTCAGACGTGGAAGCTGTGAGGTGGAAAAGAGGAACAGCGCTCCGGATATCGACCACCAAAAGCGGGAGTGGTCTTCCATGTTCAAGCTCAGGGGGGTAAGTGAGCGAAGTATCTCGAAACCAGGCATAGGTTTGAGCTTTGATCCTCCAACTGCGAGGGTTGGGAAGCCTGCCACGTAAAATGCAGTCGCGATTATAACAACCCATATCATTTTGCGGCTTGCGGGTGGTGGAGTATTACCATTTTTTTCATGGCTTAGATTGAAATCCGCGATCGACATACCCGCGCAAAAGCAAAAGCTGTTCCAGCTCCCCACGCAAAGACAAAAGACGGAAAACACTATAACTAACACCATCCTCACGCTATTGATTGGGATCCATGCCAACATAAACAACAAGATGTAACACATGTATGAACCATATAGCTCTAGCGGAATAGTCCACAAAACGGCAGCATACTTGGGATGAGTAACTAATCCCTGTAAGGAGTGATGCAAATTGTAAATAGGATTCACCAGATGATTAATATCCACGAGCCAATCCAAAAGCTGAGCGGAAAAGCCAGGCTCGGGTACGAATAAAGGATTGAGCGGCAGTGCAAATCCGGCACGCGTTGCCAGCATTTGGCAAAAGGATAGGACGATCGCGGGGAGAAACAACCTGAGCCCGCGGCGAAACATGGAAGAGGCGATAGTAGGGTATACTTGAGAAGTTAAGCCTCCTCGTATGAAACGAAGAGGTTTGTTAGTAAGCACATATCCGGAAATGACGAAGAAGACCGATACGGCCGCTCCTCCGGAGACAAAGAGTGTTCGTAAAACAGGCATCTGGAGGATATTATCTTGATCATCGTTTGAATGCCAAGGGGGGATAAGGGGTATCCACAGGTCCATGGCATGGTAGACATAAACTTCCAGAGCAGCAACGCCTCGAACTCCATCCAACCATGATGTCGGTCTTATTCTAAGTGAGCTTTGGGAAGGATAGCATAGCAATTTCTGCACCAATAATGACCCTGTTGGAGATCTGAAGAAGGAGCTTGAACTATCCAAGGCAAGAGTAGATATGAAGCTATGATTAGCTCCGGTTATAGCTCTACGATCTAGGGGTTCCCATTGTTCTCCAAGTTCCACGTCAACGTTCGAACGGACATTTGTAAAGAGCATACTGTGAAGCTCTTAATTGAGTCTTTAATATTGCGATGTCAAATGTAGGAAATTGACTCTAGCACGCTAAGAATTTTTGTAGCCTAGATTGCGGTTACTGGACGCTTTTGGGGTCCCGCGTTGGCCCCTGAATCGTGAGAACTGATCGAGAGCTTGAAAGCAGCATCAGATGGCTCGGAGTGGTGTAAAGGTCGCGTGACAGATGCTGAGAAGTGTAACTATATTTGGTAGTAAGAAATGGAGGGGGGTATATCAATGGCAGTACTGTCCTGCCCTATATAGTGCGGAGGTCTCAAATTAATCTGGAATCGCACTAGGTCTCCCTATCTTTTCAATCCTATGACCAATTAAAGTGAAATGATCTTCATGGGGTCTCATAAAAGTACTATCCACTCACACCTCCTTGTCCTATTACATTGTTGTTGTTGTCATTATTAATTAGTGACTTTGAGCAACTTAATTCTCAGTGTGGCCGAACACTTTAAACAGTTTTACTGCGTAGAATCAAGTCCATCTATCTTCATTGAATATTCTTTGCGTTTTGAACATTGCATGATTACCTAAAAAGAATTCAAAGAGAACGGCAATGGAGCTAATCGGACGTAAATTTGTGGAGCTGTATTAAACTAGAGCTCGGAAGGTAAGACAGGTTAGGAAGGTAAAAAGACATGATATTTATCAACTAAATGATAAGTACGGAGTAGCTGACGAGTCATCTAGTGTCTGGCACCGCACTAACTTACATGTATGTGGGCACGGTATTCGGCGCGGACCGGCCGGCCGTTAATCTATCGGACCCTATAAGCCATTTTGAACTTCGTTTAACGTCGTTGCCTTACAATTATCTCTATTTTTGGAGAATGAAGGATTTTATGTGGACAATATCGCTGTATATAACTTTGGCCTAGCAAGCTTAGGCGACCTAGATCTGTAGGGATACGGCGTTATCTATAGTTGGCGTCTCTCATTTGTCTAGATCCTTGCACTGTGAGGATCTAAATCCACGGTTTGTACGTAATGTGTGCTTATAAGTAATTCACTGGCGTCCACGGAGTACCTTTACAGTACATTCAGCCTTGGCTATTTATATTCTTATCTTCTAGGTCCTGATAGACTAGCCAATCCCCTGCAAGAAGCTAGGTAAAGTAAGGAATGAAGAACAAAAATCAATTTACTGTACTGTACTAAGCATGGTGATTGATTAAATATAAATTAATTAACCTATTCTAGAGCATCTTAGTAAGAATAGTGCCACACGAACCCGATCCCTTAAGCTGAGAGGCATTCGTGAACTCCGGAATTCACTTAAGCGCTGATCTGTTCGTGGGCTTATCAAGCCTTTCCACTTACAAATTCCTCCAATCTTTCTGTACGGTGCATTTTCAAACAGTACATTGTAGTTGATAATGAGGATTGCAAAGGATCTCCCATATTCCACGGCTTTTGAGAATGAGCAACTTATACCTGAAAACTTGTACTATGATAGTGCTTCAGATACGGATAGTTCTCGATCTGTTCCGGTTCTGACCATGCAAATTCAAAACGACGATGAAAGTATCAGTACTGGGAGACTGGTAGTACTTACCATTTGGGCAATTGGGTAAGCTTTCTAGAATCACCGGTAAGGGTTTGATGCTAGTTGAATTACTGAAAAATAACCAGACTTCAAACTATCTGGTCAGTTGTTATGTCCCATGGAACTGTACGTGGGTTTCGATTAAGCTTCCTGTCGCTCATTCAATTTTTTCTATGTTGTCTAATGTTTCCAAAGCCGTATTTCACTCACATCGGCATCTCTCCGGCTGGAATTTCACTCATCTGGATGGCCAGTCCTATTACTAGCGCTTTATTCCAGCCTTACATCGGTGCCGTCAGTGATGGATCGCGACATCCCTGGGGACGACGGAAATTCTACATCGTAATTGGGACAGCATCTACCATTCTAAGCATCCTCATCCTCAGACAGTCGATCATAATAGCGGTCTGGCTGGCCCATGTATTTGGCGCTGAACCTCAAGGAGAAGTGGTCCGGACAACAACGCAAGTCATTGCCATAGTTGGGATGATTTTGTTTAGTTTCGCTACCTGCCCACTGCAAGCGTCTCTTCGTGCATTCACAGTAGAACACTGTCCCAGACATCAGCAAGGAGAAGCTACCGCTTGGGTATGCCGGTTTGTAGGCATTGGAAGTATGTTACTGTACCTGCTGAGCTGTATACCTCTCCCTGAGCTGGTGCCATGGTTTGGTGACACTCAATTCAAAGCTCTGTGTATGTTTGCGTGTGTAGAACTTGGGACCACCGTGACGATTACCTGTGTTTGTATTAGAGAGAGACCAGCACCAGTAGTCCGGGTGATATCGACTAAGAAGAGCGATAGGTTTGTAGAGTTGATTGCGAAGATCTTTATGAGTGCTCGGAATCTGTCGAGTCGAGCGAAGAGAACTCTGCTTGTGCAGTCCTGTTCTTGGTATTCTTGGTTCACGTTTCTATATTATACTACATCGTATGTACAGTCATCTCTAATCCTCAAGACCCATTGCTGTTTTTGTATTTGTAATCACAGCTGATATCCATCCACAGATTTGTAAGTGAGCTGTGTAAGAATCCCACACGCCATGTACGTTATTAACCAGACAAAAACTGACATTTCACAGACTCAATTCCAATTCTCTCCTTGAACCAACGCTATACTGTGACTGAGAGAGACGCCATCATTGACCAGGGTACGCAAGTTGGGTCCCTAGCGATGTTCACTTTCGCAGTTGTTGGACTTATTGGTAACATCCTCCTCCCATTCTTCGTCTGCGCTCCATCGAAAATATTAGCCGCCCAGGAGTCAACCCGGTTGAGAACCATCACTAAACTTTTCAAATTACCTTGTCTCACCCTCACTCATGCATGGATGCTATCACTGCTACTGCTTGGGACGTGTATGCTTGCCATGGCTGTAACAACACATTCCTGTGTCGGTATTATGTTGGGGGGCTTGATGGGCGTCAGTTGGGCCATGACGCAGTGGGCGCCACTTTCCATTATAAGTACGGATCTTTTCACAAGGGAGGTGAAGGATCCAGAGCTGGGACAATGGACAAGAGAGGAGGAGACGGGTACTGTCATGGGTATTTATAATACTGCTATTGCTGCACCACAGGTGTTGGCGGCGTTAGGTTCTGCTATTATTTTTGGGATTTTGAATGTAATTGGGATAACAGATCAGATGAGGTGGGTTTTGGGCACTGCAGGATTGCCGGCCTTTGTAGCAGCTTGGCTAGCCTCTAAGTTATGAGACTTAGATTTATTATAGCAGGAGCAGGAACTGGAAGTACTAATGTTATCGTGGAAAGAGCCTTTTCTTTTAACACCTGGTAACATCAAAATACAAAGGAACCAACCCTCGATATTATTATGTACAAATCATTTGAAAATGAATTCAATACAAATTTTATGGCAATTACCGTACAAACTATGTCTACCTATCTAATCTACAGTACAAATACCAAAGGCACTATCCACACCATTCTAGGTCAGTTTAACTCTATTCTAGTTGTGATCTCTTTTTTTTTTCTTTAACCCAGATAGATATTTTTGAGTGTCTAATAGACTCAAAGCTTGGCCTGCCCGCTCTCAATCTCGCCCCAGCTCGTAGCTTCAAGCCTCTCATACTTTGTGCCATTAAGCCAGTATAACTTATCTTCACTACCCTCTGGCTTCCAACTCTTCTTCATAATATCACCTTTTGCTTTCTTAAACGTAGCATTCGATTCGATTCTGCCAAATACAACTTAATTTCCTTTGCCCTAATTTATGCGTGAAAGAAGAATAATGAGACTTACTCTTGGGTGATTCTCACTAAGCGGGGCATAGCATAATTTGGAAGACCAGTTTTCTTCAAACCTTGATATAACCCATTCATAAATGATTCGTCTGCCGGGGAGTCCAACGTGATAGCAGCTGCACCAGCTTGGCCATCATAACTGATAAATGCGTCAATATATTAGTCGTTGATAATATTAAAAATCTAGGAAATTTGTTCATAAACTCACCTTGCTAGTTTAACTCCATAGACCACGGCATCTTGAACCCCTTCCAGTTTGGCGATATGATCCCTAACCTCACCAGCGCTCACATTCTCTCCCTTCCATCTAAAGGTATCGCCGATCCGATCGTAGAACTGCACCCATCCAGATTTATCCATCACCAATAAGTCACCCATTCTTTGCCAGCAGTCCCCCTTCTCAAAAACATCCCGAAGAAGTTTCTCATCTGTTGCAAGTGCATTGTTCAAATATTCTGTCAGCAAAGCGCGGTTCTTAACTCTACCAACCACCTCGCCGGGCTCATCAAGCTTTGCCTTCTTACAAAAGCCAGTCTTTAGATCTCGATACAGTTCTCCCGTCACTGGGTCCGTTTTTAGAATAGATGTATCTGTTTCATAAAACCGTCTTATAGGCCCGGAAAAGCCTACTTTCCCAGCACCCCACGCACCACAGCCGAAGTTGTCGAACTTGGCTAGTCCCTCAGTCGATCGATAAAATTCTCGAATCTCAGGAACCCCGAAACGTTGTCTGAATTTCTC
Source organism: Scytalidium lignicola (assembly GCA_002812745.2). NCBI lineage: Eukaryota > Fungi > Ascomycota > Leotiomycetes > Scytalidium > Scytalidium lignicola. The sequence continues at coordinate 39,715 of NCSJ02000144.1, forward strand.
CCAGATCTCGCCTCGTAGTCCGTTCCCAGTTGCTACAATGCAATTGTGGTCGCGGTCGTAAGGAGAGGGAGGAGCAGAGAGCACGTATCGACAGAGTTCACCTACGTAAATGATCCTTGTTGCCCGTGATTCATTTACATCTCTCCAAAATCTGGAGGAGGAAAATTTACGGGCGAGGCAGAGACATCCAGAATTACCAAGAGAGTAACAGAGTCCCATAAAGAAGGCGGTGCCGTGAAACAAGGGTAGCGGCGAGTATGTGCGAAGAGGGTAGTATTTAGAGGGATTGCCAACGTCATGCGGTAGTGGATTCGAGGTGACTAGTACCTGGTGATTTCGAATACCACAAGCTTTTGGTTTGCCTGTCGTGCCGGAAGTATAAATGAGACAGCTGATATCGAGTGATGTTGCTCTTGCAGTAGGTGATGGTGCTGAAGGCGGTGGGAGGGACTCCAAAGTTATGACTTCTATGGATTTTTCACTGGGCGGGGAAACATTGCTGAATGAATATAGATTTAGTGTGTAATGCGTTAAAGTGTCTGGAATAAATTTCGCCAAATCCAGGGTGGAGATGATTGTCTGAGCTGTTGAAACATTCAAACAGTGTTTCAGAGTATCGTCTATTAAGTTCGTTAGTAAAATAGAAATAACGTTACAAAGCTGAGATGGCAGTAGATAATTACCTCGTAGATTTATGTTAACCATAGCTGCTATAGCGCCTAGTTTAGAAAGTGCAAGGATAGAGATGACCATTTCAGGAGAGTTTGTTGTGAAGACGGCGATGTAATCACCCTGTTTGACACCATTGGCGTTTAAAAACGCGGCGAATTGATTCACCTCTAATTGAAAATATTAGAGTTCATTCACTAAAGTTGCTAAATGTCTATTCACACTCACGGTTCTTAAGTTGCCCATATGTCCAAGTTCGCCCTTCAAACCACAAAGCATCCATGTCTAGGTCAACTCGATCTAACAGGCCATAGGTTGTGCAGGAATCTTCCAGGTCCTGAATTCGCCGTTCAAATCGCTGGGCCCAGTCGCGATCATATCGCAATTGTTTAAGGTCTGTAGATATCGACAACTTAGCATTTATATATGCACCAGCCGCAACCGCAGCAGCGGCGGCGGCTGCGGCTGTAGATGTAGATATCAGGGCTCCCGAAGTAGTATCCATTTTCAATAAAAGTCAAACTTGATCAAGATGGAGATTCTGAATCAAAAGGTAGAGAATGGATAACATCAATATTTAATCGTGAAAATGGTCATATTTATCTAATATCCAGAAGTTCGGCAACTTCATGTCGATGCCTCGGAGAAAGCAATTCTACCCGACGATGATTGGTTTGTGATCATTGCCGCCTCACTTGCCGAGAGTTCGGTGATCAGCACGCTCGCCGCCATTGGTCCACAGAAGACCGCATCCAAAGTTGTGTTCGAATGCAGATGCATAATAAGATGTTGTCTGTTTAGAAAGCTCCTTTATTTCTCTCCATTTTCTAGTTCGTTGGTTGGGCATTTTATATCATATACTTTTCATTAATCCATTTATCATAAAGATTTCTTGGACTAAAAGTTTAATTATGGAGTCAGCGCAGCAAAGACTAACTTCAGTAATGGGGCATCTGAATCCTTCAACCACAGCCACCGGCAAGGGCAGACTCTTACAGAAGAATCCCGATGACATTGTAAGTTTGAATAGCACTAGCGTTTGTACCCTTTCCGACTGACATCCAATTCTACAAGGTAATCACTTTTGCTACAAGGACTCCTCTCACTAAAGCGCGAAAGGGTGGCCTGAAGGATACTCCGGTTGAAGATCTGTTGATTGCACTTCTACAGGTAAGCTCTTTTCCTGCAATTTGATCATCTTATTTTAATTTTCCTATTTTGAAAATATGCGATGATTATTAGACTGTCAAAGAGAAATCCAAGATTGACCCCAACTTGGTCGATGATGTATGTGTTGGGAATGTGCTAGCTCCTGGACCAGCCTACCGTGCTCGTTCAGCAGTTCTCGCGGCCGGATTTCCAATAACAACTGCAGCATCCATTGCAAACCGCTTCTGCTCCTCTGGTCTTCTTGCCGTCCAACAAATTGCAAACCAGATCATCGCCGGATCCATCGATATTGGCATTGCCGCTGGCGCTGAGAGCATGAGTACCAACGCAGACGATGGAGCACCCGCCATGAGCGATAAGATCACACAACACCCCATTGCCAGCCAAAATACTATGCCTATGGGTTACACCTCTGAGGAGGTGGCAGGACAGTTCGGCATTACTCGCCAAGCAATGGATGAATTTGCGGCGAAGTCCTTCCAAAAAGCGGAGGAGGCGCAAAAGAGAGGGTGGTTCGATGACGAGATTACTCCTATTAAAGTTCAAATTAAAGATCCGAAGACTAGTGAATTAAAAGAGCATATAATCACTAGAGATGACGGCGTCCGCGTAGGCACTACAGCTGAATCTCTAGGCAAGATTCGGTCGGCATTTCCGCGGTGGAAACCCAGCGCCACAACCGGTGGCAACGCATCCCAAATAACTGATGGTGCGGCAGCCATCTTGCTCATGAAGCGATATAAAGCTGAGGAGCTAGGCCAGCCGATTCTTGCAAAGTTCTGCGGAGCCACGATTGTGGGATTGGAGCCTCGAATTATGGGTATAGGACCGACATATGCTATTCCGAAGATCCTGGGAAAGCTTGGTTTGGCCATTGATGACGTGGATTTGTTTGAGATTAATGAAGCTTTTGCATCTATGGTTAGTAACTTCATTTGCTTGGGTCTTAGGTTCATATTTTATATTGGGACATAACTCTCTACTGACACGGATTTTTAGGGAGTGTTCTGCGTTGAAAAGTTGAAACTTGATCCCGCAAAGGTTAATCCTAGGGGGGGCGCAATGTAAGTTTAGTATTCTTAGTATTATAGTGTACATATATGTTATCTCGACTAATCTATATTGGCAGTGCCTTGGGCCATCCCTTGGGATGCACCGGTGCACGTCAAGTTGTGACTGCTCTTTCGGAACTTCATAGGACCAACAAGCGCATTGCTGTGACATCAATGTGTGTGGGAACGGTAAGAATTCCAAGCGTTATAATTCTACGTTAACTTTATAAGAAGGGCTAATTAAAATGTTCTTAGGGCATGGGAATGGCAGGCGTGTTCGTATCAGAACATTAAGAACAATGCAGCCTCAATTTTCGTGGGACATAGGAAGAATATCCACATGTATATTATTGTATCAAACGTTAGACTACCACTTTCATCTCTATTTTAAGTGTAATTAACTGTTTCACTAAGAATTGTACTGTACTTCTATGGATAGAGCATGACAGGTTTGTTATACCCAAAGGCATCCATTTTACTTTCATTTCATTTCACAAATGATATGGCAATCTGTGACCATTTCTTTGATTTAATCATTTTTATTATTATTAGCCATGCTATAGAGAAATGATGACAAGCAGCACTCGATCATAATCACATGTTCATACAGGTGTTGTAACCACTGTGATCTATCCTTCCTGAACTCCAAAACCGGTCCCTGACATATTATACGATAAAGTGAAAATGATTCAAAAGATAATATACGAATCATCTTGGTATAAAAATGGGGCAACGAAGACCACTTAAGAAATTACGATTTTGCGTGTTTCGTGCTTCTTCGCTTTCGGGACAATAATGGAAAGTATACCGTTCTTCATGGAAGCTGTGACTGCATCGTGGTCAACACGACTAGGGAAGCTAAAACAGCGAGCGAACTCACCAACGCTGCGCTCAGAGATCCAGTATTTAGCTTGTGCTTCCTCGGGCTTCTTCTGCTCTTGCTTGGCAACTTTGTTTTGGGAGGTAGCTGGCTCGTTTGGATCATCCTCCGTGGTAGGTTGGTGTTCCCTGTGGCCTTCGATTTGCTTCTGTTCCTGACTATCTTCGATAAAGCCCCGAGGTGGGGTGCTGGATTTGTAGTGTCTTTCAAAGTAACCTCTGACGTTTAAAGTATTCTCGTCGGTGAAATCAATGGTGATGTCCTCCTGGTCGATACCAGGAAGCTCACCGTGAAGTTCATATGCATTTTCTATCTCTTTAACATCGAACTTTGGTGTAAACACTTTCTGATGATGCCCTGGGTGCGACTCACCCCGTCTGCGACTGTAACTATCAAAGTCGTCAAGCAACCGGAAGAGAGGGTGGAAAGCCATTTTGCAAGACTGTGATTTGAAGATGAGAATAAGAGATCGGTAGTAGGGATGCTAGATAAGAATACTTGAGGCTCTTTGATTACTGTTTCCCTGATGAATAAAAGAAAAGATCTTACCAGCTTTTACTTACAATTATATACTTACTGCATTNGATTCTAGAAGATTAAAGAAGTTGCAAGACTGATAATTGCCAGTGCATTCCAGAAACGCCGCGATTATCCAAGAAGAGAGTACGTAACGTACATCGTCACACACGTTACGCCATGCTGGTAGGAAGTCCTTATGGGGTATTCTAGCATGTTCGAGAGGCGATTGTGGGGTACTAAAGAACATTCTGGAAGCGACAGCCTTCCCACCTCGTGACTGATTTGGTTCCTGTAAACTCTGTCGGAGAATGGGCCCGTTTGTTTCGCATTATTCTTGGTATCATTAATCGTATAGTGGACAAGATTATTCCATTGTACTGTATAACTTAAAAGTCTTAAGGTATTGGGGGTCAATCAAGTAGCCGGAGTTAGCATCAGAGCAGCAGCACGTGGTATACCTATACCACACGCAGTCCCACGTATCTATGGAGGTGAATACAATACAAATGGCCCTGAGGTCCACTATCATTACAGCGTCTAATCGGCCACTTAACCTAAGGATTGTTAGAGTTACAGGTCATTAATGCTTTGCCGAGTAGAGGCGTCTGTGAAATATGGGAATTATCGGCGAATCTCATGTGGATTTATCTAGATTACACTGCTGTCTTTACAGGCACCCCCAGCGACCTCATCCGCACCCTTAAGCCGTCCTTGGGTAAGATTGTGATCTGCAACACGCATTCAACTTCCTTGTCTGGATTCTCCAGCTCCATATGAAAGCGCCCAACTAGGGCAGCGATGAGGAAGAGCAACTCAGAGCGCGCAAAAGAGGTGCCAATGCAGCTGCGCGGGCCATGGAGGAAGGTCATGTTGGCATAGCTGCTGGTGGCGCCGCCGGAATGGCTCATGCCAGGCTTGAGCCAGCGGCTCGGATCGAAATCGGCAGCATCCGGGCCCCAGTGGCGCGGGTCGTGGTTGATGGCGCGGATGGGCAGCGCCAGCATTGTCTCGGCGGGCACGAACAATCCGTCCACGGTCGTGTCACATACTGTACGTCGCAGCGTTACGGGCACAGATGGATAGAAGCGCAGTAATTCATTACAGAAGGCGTTGAGATAGGGCATGTTGTCAACTTTATCAGTGACCGATGGCCCCGCAGAGGGGCTTCTCACGTCCAAGTTGGCGTGGATCTCCTCGCGAAGCCGTTCTTGGATAGAGGGATGCCGGCACAGGGCATAGACAGCCCAGAGGAAGGCCGCAGATGTGGACTCGTGGCCGGCGCCCACGAAGGTCATCGTTTCATCAACCAAGTCTTCTTCACTGAAAGCGCCACTGTGCACAGCGTCAGAGACGATATCCGTGTGCATCTCATTGGCGTCGCCCTTTTTAATTGTATGTGCGCGGACGACCTCTGCTGCGACTCCACGGACGGTCTGCAGTGCTGCAGCACGGATGCGTTTCGCTCTCGAAGGTATCTTCAGGCCAAGCTGGAAGATAGTTTCTAAACCGAGACTGCGCGCCAAGCCCAGCAGCAATGTTGGCTGCCGCGAACTGCTTGTAATCCGCTTGTACTCCTGGTGAATCCTGTTCTCCGGCTCCTGCAACGATCTGAAGTCGAAGCCCATTCCAGCCACCCCGACGATATCGAGCGTGGCCCGTGTAGTCCAGTCGTGCATCTTGATGACTCGATTGCCATCTACCTCGGCCCCGATCTGGTGCTCCATCGCATCTGCCATCTGAATACTCTTGGTCCAGAAAAGCGGGTATAGGTTTTTGATGTGACGGAAAGCAAATGCTGGCGAGAGATTCTTTCGAAGAAGCTGGTCATGGTACGGATTCAGTGATTTGTGATGGTTATGAAAGAGAGCAGCAGACAGGAAGAGACGATGCTGCGGCTCACCTTGTGCTCTTCTCCTTCAGCAACAAAGAGGCCTTTGGCGAAAAGGTAGGACAAGTCAAACTTGATGTGGTCAGGCTTGACGAAGTTGTAAGGTTTGCGGACCAGGATGTCTGCTAAACCTTCAGAGTTGAGGATGAGAAGCATCTCTCTGCCATGGGGCATATAGCAGCGTAGGAGCCCATCGTGATTGAATGTGCTCGCCAATTTGGTAAAGGCTGCTTCAATGTCACGTCGATTCATCAGACGCCCAAAGAGGTTCATCTGATCCAAAAATGTAAGCGATTTTCTAGGAGATTAAAGAAAGGAATTTACCTTCGGAAGGGATTTGAAAGGAGTCAAAAAGCAAGGATATAAGACAGCTGTGTATATCAATTGGCCTAGCAGTGCAAGTCCAAAGAGGCATGCTGCGGTAATCGATCGAGACTGGTTAATCGTATACTGGGGACTTTTTGAATCAAGCACAATGGCAATCGCAGTAGAACCCGCCAACAAAGTCATAGTAGACGGCGCCATCTTGAGCAGATGAGACCGTTACGGCGATGTAGGTTCAAGTGGAATCAAAAAGGTTTATGAGAAGATAGAATATACCAACATCTTTGCGTAGGAGGGAACAGCATATGATAAAGATTCAAGTCTTGTTCTTGTGTCTTCGCTCTTATCGTTATCAGACTATAATCAGGCTATAATTACCTGTAAAATAATATATAACACTCCAAATCCATAAACTTAGGGATCTCATGCGGGGGTTGAAGGTCTATCTCACAAGGGTTAGTGTTGACTGTCCATGTCCGCAGTATGGCCGGTAAACCCGCAGGGACTACGTATACAGAACAATTTCAGGTATGATATGTACACCATGTAGAGGACAGATTGTTAGAACTGCAGACTGTCAAATTTAGATGTTTTGTGCTAACTAATCAATCCGCGAATCAAGGCGTCCCAGATTATTCTGATTACTAAAATCCTACCCTAAACAGTAAGTGGTAAACCCTAGCTAGTTCAAAGCTCCAAAATTTGAGAACCTTCGATATTCTCTTATCTTCAGCTCCTTGTAAGATCCGTGTCACTTACCATAAGGAGTGTTACTCTACATTCTAGATTAGTAATCTAGTATTGAAAGCCACAAACTATTGTACCGTACTACACGACCTCAGCGGTCATTCCCCCCCNAAAAAGGAAAATCACCGAAAAGGAAGAGTTACTAAGCACTACTTGCGTCCTAAATGTGGAGGGAAAAAAGGGTCTTCTACAAGGGTCACGAGCTATTAGCCAAGGACCGCAGGGGCCTCGTAAACATATTTGGGTAATTTTTGGACTAGAGACCCACGACGTTAGAGACCGAGCAATTCGGTAGGCAAGAATAGAAGTTTTCTGAGGTGAGAGTCGAAATATTTGCTAGTGGATAGTACAGTACAGCAGTGATGTAGTGTTGTAGATCAAACCATCTCAACAACTCACTTTTACTCGTTAGGAGTCAAATATTATTACCTTCCAACCGTAAATATTTCACATCCCGAAGAGAAAACTCAAAATTTCGTTTAAAGATTACATATGTTTTCAGCAGGATCGCAGGAGTAACTTAATAGGTGTTCCGGCTGGCCAGTTGGCCAATAAGCCGGCCGGGAAAGCCCGATATTTTGCACCAGCCTAGCAGCTAGCTGATACACTAATATGGTCAACATGACAATATTTTCATTTTCATTTAACAACTAATTTAACATAATAATTAAGTAATATGTTGTAATTTAGTGACTGAAATGTTATAATTATATGATTGATATACTGTGATTTAGCAATTGGCGTGCTGTAATTATAGTAAGTAATACGCTGTGATAGCTACAAGGTATGTATAAATTATTTAAATCACAACAGAGCATAGGGAGGAATTTAATCTGTAACTTCAAATTCCGATACTACCAGCGTCTAACCGAGTACCTGTCACAGTCCCCAAAAGTAAGCATCTCCACACCCTCGTAACTATTGTAAGCTTGATTTAATATTCTGCTTTCGAAAGTAAACCCTACGTGGCATACCAGAATAAGTAGGTGGGTTCTGTCAGCTCACCATCAACCATTAATACAATATACTAAAATAGTATGAAGTCTCCCTTCCAACAAAGTAGTTTTTACTGTAGGCAATATATTAAAAAAANTATGAACATGCATTAGCGCCAACACCACTTATTCCATTTGTAAGCGCATGCTCTGGAGATAAAAGAGAAATATCAAGTTTCCGGAGTTTTTATTTTATTTTAATTTAAATAAACCGTAAAAAGCAGGGGACAAAAACATCCTCGGCGTAAAAGGACTCTTGCTGCTGTAATACCATCTTCATCATTATGACCAGGGCAAAGACGTCATTGTCCCTACCCGCATAGCATTCGACTACTTTCTCTATGTATAATATGTAGCCCTGAGAAATATGAGAGCTCATATCCATAAAGGCAGGAGCTAGATGCTCACACCCAAAGCCGATCTTTATATAGTTGGGTCTGCATTTTCATCGTGCCTATTATTATGCTCTTGGTTCTGTGTTATCATTAAAACCGTTCTTTTATTCCTTTTGGGCTTCAATTTCCCCCAAATTTACTCAAGATGTCTGCCAATATGCCCACGGACATGTGGGATGGCCGAGTCTACTTCGTGCTTGGCATTGCCTCAGCACCACTGCTCCTCATGCTGCACCCGAATTCGGTAATTCGTCGTATGCTATACTACACACCACTGGCACTGTTGCTCTGTGCTTATCATGCACCACTTGGATCGAAGACAGCCGGATCGCCATCAACGGGTGCATATCAGTTCGGCATCCTGCTTGCCAGCTGGACCATGCGCATTCTGGATCGTATGTATCTCAACGACCCTGAAGCAACTTTCTTGCGTATTGATAATGGAGAAACTAAGTCTCCATTGACTTATACTCCTCTACAGAAGCTAGGATGGGCGTTGGAGCTCATGTGCGTGACTCGTGGTATTGGTTGGAACTGGCAGATTGCACAAATTCCTCCACAAAAACCGCGAAGCCGTCGCTCTTTCTTCCTTATGAAGGCGCGTAAGGCGATACTTACAATTGGCATGCTGTATATTGTCAGGATGGCAGCGACAGCATTGCTCCAGCTTGCTGAGAATGTTGACAGAGCTAATAAGTGGGCAAAGCTACTGCTTCACCCCGCCTTCTTGCACTCCTTTATGTACGCCTCGTGGGCATTTGTGGTTTACAGCTCTCTCAATCTGGCAGAGAACATTCTTGCGTTTGTTTTTGTTGGTCTGCGTATCACGCAATGTTGGAGTCAACCAGAGATGTGGCCGTCTATTTTCGGTAGCATTAAAGAGAGCTACGGGATCCGACGAAGCTGGGGGTAAGTTCAATTTTTGAAATATTATCTTTTTATTGCTTTCTCTCTTTTAAATTGCAGTCACATTGTAGTTGAGAGTAAGGTGAAATAGAGGCTGACATAATTAATGCAAATAGGCTTTTCTGGCACCAGAACATGAGACGGGTACTTCACACCCTCTATCCCTCTTGTGTTGTTGCCGTTATACTAATTCCCAATTACCTCTAGGCCTGCCAGTCACCCGCAACATTTTTNGCTGCAAAACATATATTTCCTAGAGAAACCCCAAACTCGTGTGACTGTGCTCTCCCGCAGATATCTCCGATTGTTACTGATCTTTTTTTTNCTCCGGAGTAATCCATGCCGGCGGTTCTTTCTACATGACTCAACGACAAATCAACGTTACTGATGGCGGTAATATCATTGGTTTTATATATCAAGCCATATCACTGGTGGCAGAAGACTCTGTGCTGTGGTTACTGGGCATTGATGACAGGCAGCCCCCGTCACCCCTACGACGTCTAATAGGCTACACATTAGTTCATGGCTATGCCGCGTACGCAACACCGACACTCAAAGTACTACCCCTTGCCAGAGATCATGGGTTAGAGGCAGCTGGTAGCCCCATTATGATTGGGGTGAAAATGGTGGGACTCGGCGCACAGGGTGTGCTGAAAAACCCCTTTGCTACAATGATTGGCTCTTTTAATATTTGAATATCTGTATGCTAGGTGCACATAAGATAGGATGAGTTTACCATTTAAATAGCACGAAAAATTGAGATTTCTCTATATGTTCTAATTTGTGCTGAGATGATGCTATGAATGACATTCATATAAAATGCTATCATCATTTAAGGCAACGTTCAACTGGAAAAGTAAAATATATTTTTGCTTATATTAATATAATTAGATGTGTAACTGCTATATTAATATGAGAATAGAAGACCTATAAATTTAATGTCTGCTTTTCAAATTTACGAAGCTGTCACTAGTGTCTCTGGCTGCGAGATTTGATACTTAAGATATTTTGGAAGCAACTCTGTAACCCGAAGTCTGGAAAATACTATAACTACTTCTTTAGAGAGAATTTAATTGCTATTAAAATCTAAGAATATCCGCTAGTCTGCTATAATCAAAGATAGTCTTCCATGTGTTCACCAGAAATAACCACAGAATAACTCCAGGCCTATCATTAGTCAACAACCAAAACAAACTTTCTCAAGTAATTGTAATCATCCATTTGCAATTCGGCAGCTTCCTTGACCTTGTTTGCACCCTCAACACCAAACTCCCGAACCCAACTATAGTAAGGATGGTCGCTATTTCCCTGATTCTTGGCTCCTAGGCCCGTTGAAGTCAGAACAGCCTTGTGAAAATATACAGAAACTCCCCATCTATCAATCACTGCAGCTGCCCTTTCCTGATCTTCAGTCTTGTCCCATTGTAGGATTGATGGATCGTATGGGATACCAGTCTTTTTGCAGTAGGTAGATATTATCTTATCTGGGTGTTTCATTAAATCTTCAGCATCAATAACGCAGATATTATCTCCTTCAGCGTGTGAAAAATGATTATCATGATTATGCACGCCATTTGTTAATTCACCGAATTTACGAACTGGGGATTGTCCTATTAACCTCTCTTCAAGGAGGTACACGAACAGATGGCGAAGCTCAGAGTAACCCAGGTCATCCGTATTAAACTCCTTTACCTTACTGCGTTCTCGTTGGCCAGGCAGGCTCAACCGATAATAACTCGGGACCGCAAGATAGGGATGGCGAATTAAAAAGGTGAAGTGTAATTTTGCCAACTCCGATCGTGGAAGAAGAGTTGGGTTCTTAGGTTCTGGGGTGTCTAGACCAAATGACGATGCTATATGAAGTAAGTGGCCAGGAGCTGGGAAGAGAAAGAAAGCCATCTCCTTCATAAATAGTCGCTTGTGCTTTGTTGGTAGCGGAATTAGCTACAGAAAGGAGTGGAAAGCCTACGGGTTGAGTAAATAGAGCTTCTTACTTGTGACACACTAGTCTTTTGCCATTCCAATATGTTGTCCATAACTTTCTTGTAGGTGGCATCAATAAAGCCGCTTGCAGCTCTGACATCGTCATATCGCCCTAGCTGTCGCTCAGAGCCCAGCCAATAGGCATCACCAAAAGGTTCATGAAGACAATTGACATTCTGTTGATTTTGGATAAAAACCTGGATATAGAAATTAGAAAAGCAGACTTTTAAGGTTTCGGGAAAAGCATACTCGCTCAAAGGCGGATGACCGTGACCTGGGATGTGCTACAAGTACAAGCGGCTTCGAATTTTCCATAACTGCTGTCTACAACCTTATATATGCGAATGATAACTCTGGGGATTTAAACAAAAGGCGCATAGAGTTTAATTGAAATCTTGGAAGGCTTTGGGAAATTGTTTATTTAAATGATTGGCTATCTACTGTATCTCCATAATTGAATGCCAAATCTTAGACCCTGCTTGGTAACACAATGAGCGTGGCCTAGGTAGTACGAGTCAGCTTCCTAGAGGACACGGTTGGTTTCTACGGAAATAAGTCATGTATGCCTCTACATAATGAAGGTAGTTTCGGAGCAGCTAAATTACTATAGTAAAAACAAATACTCGAATAGGCTAGCTAGATCTTCCTTGTAAGCGTTATTCTGGATCTATCGGTACAAGTTGCTCCCCACCCTCGGCCTTTGCCGAAGGATTTACTAGTAAGTTAAATAACTTATTGTAACTTAGTATCAGCTGTAAGCTGATTAGATATCCGTAAATAATTCCGCAGGGTTTTCTTGAATTATAATAACTTTGTCAGGAAGCTTTTTAAAAATTAGTGGAGCTAGAAAACACATCTAATTATAAATATTACTGTAATAAATTTATGATAATGATAAAAAAAGCCTAATTGTATTTTACCTAGTAAATTTAGCAGATGTAATTATAGCAAGCACTCTCATCCTAGCGTCCTCGAACACTTTTATTAACAGTCCTTCGAAGGCGCTCTCGTGGTTCAGAGCTACACTAATAATCTTTATTGATATCTTCGTTTGGGCAGAAACTTTGCAAGCTATTTGCTACCTCCTGGGGCATCAAAAGTTTATCTTTTACAGATGTCGTCTATATCCAACAGCCATATCAATGAGGGTCCCCCGATTCATCTATGGCTTCTGAGAATTACAATCTCAATCAAGCTTTCGGCTGCATTTGCATTGATTTTCCTCCAATCATCTTCGAGTTATCGCGATTTTCTTGCCCTGCTTATCACAGTGTTAGCATTTGTGTTTTATCGAGATACCCAGTTGTTGGAAGCGGAGGCTTTAAGAATCGCATTGAATACCTTTTCTGTAATCCAGTTAGGCAATATCTATGATGTTCTTTGCATTACTAGACTTTCATTTCCGTACAAGCAAACTATTCTCTCTGAAAATACTGCGAATAGAGAGGAAACAAAAGATAAGATTGCTGAAGGCAAGCCAACACTTATAACTCAGCTTTCATGGGGATTGGCAAAGATATGGAATTTTCGAGGAATTATGACACTGGAGGAGGTTAAAAATATTCCAAGTTTTCAAAAAAGGGACAAAACCTTTGTGCCTAGTCGAAGCAGTTTCTTCCTTCGACGAGTTTTAGGCATCGCAGTTCGTATCGCGATTATAAAGAGCTGGGGTGACGGCTGGCCACTGCTAAATCCAAAAGTTGACATGGCCTTTCCAAAGCAATATTTCTTTTCAAGGATATGGGATGTTACCTTCCATGAAGTACTCATACGTCTTTGGTCAACTATCCTCTTTTGGGTTCGAGGATATCTCAACCATAGCTTGGCGTATAATCTATTATCTGTTGTCATCGTTGGTTGTGGACTCTCGCAGGTTGAGAGTTGGCCACCAATGTATGGTTCTCTGTCAGATTGTTATACTGTGAGGGCATGGTGGGGGTAAGTTGCCTAAATTTTTCTTCTTCTTCCCTTCCTTTACATCGTATAGATGGCTAATAACGCCTTCAGAAAAACATGGCATCAAATGTTGCGCAAGCAGCTCACTTCTATTTCCAATTTTGTAGTATTCAGCGTTTGTCATCTCAAAGGGCATACTCTTCTTGCCCGATATTCTAGCTTGTTTCTGACTTTCTGGATCTCTGGGCTCTATCATATCCTCTCTGACGGCTTAGAAGTCAAGTCAGGTGTAGTTCAATTTTTCATAATGCAAGTAATTGCGATAATGGTTGAAGATATACTTCAAGAAATTTATCGAAGAAGTGGTAAGCCATTAGAAGCTATTTGGAAGTATGTAGGTTACATATGGGTCTTCGTATTTCTGACATGGACAAGTCCTGGATGGCGATATCCCGTATTGGCATATAGATTTCGCTATGAGGAGCTGTAATGCACTAGAATAGGAGTAGTCGAAGTCGAGGAAGTTGAAATATAATGAAACAAAATTATACAACTAGCCATCTCATAAGTCAATTTGAATGGTGAAGTGTATTTTATATTGCAGGTCTTCCGCGAATTGTAGATACTCGATGATTATTATTTAACAATCCCTGTGGGCTTTTTTATAAGCAGCTTCCGAATATACTTGGAATATTAGTATTTTATATACTCAATGATCATTATGACACTATAGCTAATATATTGACGAATAGATAGGATGGGCTTACGGTTTATGCTGAATTATTATGGATTGAATATTACGCGTAAAACTGCCTAATCCCGCAAACAAAATTTACAGTATTAGTTATTGTTGACTGGAAACGCAGGAATACAGAACCACTATTGTATTGATTGCTTAAGGAGTCTACAACTACAGCAGATTCTATATATACAGAGAGTTACGGCCGTAAAACCGTTATGGTCAACAGTTACGGTCGTACAGGCACCCGTANGGGTGCCTATAGTTGCCTACAGTGGTAGCCTACCGTAAACCCTATCCGTAAGCCCTAGCATAGGCAACCGTAAGAACACTGTGAAGTGGCATCCGTAAACTCCAAATATTGCAACACAAGTTATAATAATAATAAACTTCTTATTTTTATCTTGTACGCTTTTAACTTTGTTAGAATGAAGAGCTTATAAGGTTATAACTTTTTTAGAGAACTTCATAAATTTAATTAGAAATCCTTTTTCATTAATATTATATATGTTTTCAAGTTTAATGTAATGNTTTTTTAATGCTAGAAGACAACTATATGCGTTTTAATTAATAACCAACAACTAAGATATGTATTCATTTATAACTAATCAAAAACCACTTAACTAATTGATAATAATGCTCAAAGATAAGTTTGTATTCAGATTTAATGCAATGAAAATCTATGTTCTTTAAATATATACTAATAATCTTATCTTTATGACATTTCATAAACTGCTTTACTTAATTCTTCTTCAACTTATCTTGTATTATCTTTTTGTATATTATAAACAACTTGATAAGTTGGTAGCATTTCTCAGTTGGTAAGTTTGTTAATTTGCTTGATTGGAACACTCTCTTGAGCATTATTAAGGTATTGTTTGTATATAGATGAAGTGTTCTTTATAAAGCTATGTTGACCTTTATATCGTTTTACAAGTGTTGTTCGATTAAGGGTGTATTTTTTTGCTGTAGCATTAAAATTAAGCTTCTTCTACGATTTCAAATCAGCAATTACTTCTTCAATTAAAGCTTCGTTGACCTTCATATTAGTGGTTGAAGTGTGGTGGTCAAGGGCAAAAAAGTGGGAAATTCGCCGGGGTAGGAAATTCGTCGAGATCACGTGTAAAGGAAATAAAGCACTTTCTCTTGCAAGAGAAATAATTAATATTGTCAAATAAATTAAAAAGATTAAAGTTTTAATAATAAATATCTAAGTTGACACCCCCTTACAAAAAATACTCGCCCCCCCTGCAAACGAGAGTTTTTTTGCTGAATCAGAAGACNTTTTTCTCGCTATTTTAGTCACCTTACAGAATAATTATAGCATTAGAAATTGAAAACGGTGCAGTCGCTTACAAGTATTAAAGCGGCATGGATTTTGAGTATATCACGCAAATGGTTGGTCTGTTGGTGTGCGAGTATTTCTTGACACCCCCTTACGTCCTTAAATCCTCCGGCCACTTACCTAAATCCTCCGGATTGCGCCGGCATCGGCTATTGCACAGGCAATTATACAGTTTTAGCTGAATTATCAGGCCTCACATCAATATTTGTATAATAGCATTCAAATACTTATAAATCTTTGGATCTTTACTAATTCATAATATAATTTTATAGTCATTAAGATATAACTATATAATAGGTAAATAATTAATAATATTTGGATAATGCTTGATTTTTAAGAGGGTTAAACCAAAATAAAATATATTCTCAAGTACAGTAGGTTATAGGCTGTTCAAAGCCTAAAGGCTACTATAATTATAGGCTATGAATGGCCTATAACTCACTAAAATTACAGGGCTATTCAGGGTATTGTGCTAGAAAGTGGCCTGTGCAACAGCCGATGCCGGCGCAATCCGGAGGATTTAAGTATCCCTAATAAAAAGTAATAGACATAATATTGTAACTTCTTAAAAGAATACTTTTTATAAATAGATAATCAGGCTTTTGTCTTTATATTTAATAGAGAAAAAGGTATTACAAATACCTTAGAAACAATTTTTCCAAATGTTATACTAGCTTATTATTGTCAACATATTGCCGACAATATTTAACAGTAATATAAAGTTAAATACAGATTTTTATTCTGGAAATATACATGGGCAAAAACACAAAAACTGTTCAAAAAGGTATTAGTAATCTTAGAGACAGAAAATAAAGCTATTGTTATTTATATGGATAATATTCTTTATAAAACCTGGACTTAGTATGCCTTTTTATATCTTTGTTATAGCTATAATATATTTAATATTGTGGAATTATTAAATTCTGTTTAAAATCTAATATAATTTCTTTCCCTTTTGAAAATAATAAACACTATTTGGTTTATAACTATAAAAACAATATATGACAAATATTATTGTCTATAACAAAGTACAGAACTTGCAGATACTCCTTTTTCTAAGTTTAAGAATAAGCTCAAAACTAGTCATTGTTACTTTATCTTTGAATCTGGAAATAGTATATATTAAGTCCAAGTTCCTGATTCTGATTCCAAGTTTACTGTAAATCTTCCTAAAAGAACTTGTACTTGTTATAACTTTAATGAATATTTTGGACTATGTACTTATGCAATCACAGCTTGCAAGTTTGAAATAGCAGATCCATATACTTATTTTCACTTTGCAAGCTTCGTGGAAGGCCCAAGACAAAAAGAATCAGGAAAAATGCTTGGAATCGCCAAAAAAGGAAGTGTAGAACCTGCAAACAGACAGGACATAATGTAAGATGTTATATAAGTCTTCCTGTAGCCCAAAATGGTCGTGGAGAGAGAGAGCACGTGATTAGCAGGTAGTTAATAAGGAAGAGGATATTCAAGACAGTGACAGTGATGTCATAATAGTTGATACAGTGTAAATAATTCTGGGTGGCATGCGAGTCATAAAAATTAATTTGGGTGGCATGGCAGTCATTTGCCGTATTAATATTAAATTAATTAATTAATTTTTAGATTTTATTCTTAAATAAAGGTTAAAATAGAAAGTTATTTTTAAATAGTTATCAATTAGACCTTTTCAGTTGAAACCATCGTGGTTTCATAGTAGTATTATTCGTGGATTCATAGTTTAAACGTAGCTTAAGATTCAGTAGGAAGTCTGTTAAACGTTGAATATAAGTGCGATGGACTTAACATTTTAGACTTTAGATATTTGGCTATAAAAATTTTCTTGTTATATCGGAAGTACTTACTTAGTTGGCTTTTACATTCAGTATTAACTCCTTTCATCTGAATTGAATTAGATGAATGACGTTTAACTAAGTTTAAATGTTAAAATAATCAAGTAAGGTCTTCTCACATACTTAATAACAACAATCGTTATTTTAAATCCTCTTTCTTTTCCACCTTTGTTAATATAAACCATCCTCTCCTCTTGGTTCACTATCTGAATACAGCTAATCCTACTTTGGAAATACCCAGTTCATCCTGAGAGGCATTTCCTCAGGCCAGTTTTTTTCAATAACATTCATTATCCCTTGGAAGTAGATCTCATATGTCTTCCTATTATAGTGGACTCCTACTGATAACTTAGTTTACTATCATTATCTGCTTATCATTACCCCCAGCGATCTTGATTGTCGTTTCCCAGAAGCTCAAATATAAAAGGGAGGATTTAGACTGACCATCCGAGAAGTATCCATTAAATTTCTCATTCCGCTGTTCGTCAGCTCCGTATTTATTCTTCTTCGCGTCTGCCTCTACCAAAGACCACAAATCCAGTACCGGAATCCCCAACTCGTCGCCCACATCCCTAACCATCTGAGCATAGTATGCTGTGTTACTCTCTGTTCTTCGCATTACCTTGAAACCCTTCTTGCGATCCGTCTCTAAAGCTTGAACCTCATAAATTGGGGCTGGGGTTACCAAAATCAATCGTAAAGACGTTGAATCGTGTGCTAGAAGAGAGGGGTGTGTGAGAATAGTGATAATATTAGAACGATATTGTGGAAGGGGAACATGGTGAGGATACGCGGATAATACTGCGTCGTTGGTGCCGAGTGCAACCAACTATTAGATTAATTAGGGTTCCAATCTTAATTAAAATCGGGGAAGTAAACAGGATGTGTACAAGGAAACGTATTCGACCGTGAGACGGTTCTCGAATCAACTCAGGTAGGATTTTCAGTGCATCTTCCGTATTATAGCCACTAAAGAGGAGGTTGGTTCGTTAGCTACACCATGTGGGATAGGATACTTTGAAAACGAACCCAAACCCGCGGTTAATGATATCCAATCGACGTATATACGCTATAATAAACCCTTCAGGCTACTGTCATGCTGATTCATTTTCAAACGGCTAATACCTTCTTGTAGTGCAGCTTGGAGAGAAAAGCCATCATGGTGGTGAGCCATAAGCTGGATAGTTGAATCCCCGAAAAGGACGAACTGGTCGTATGTACGAGACATGATAACAGATTCCGGATTTCAATAGGCAGGTGGCTAGTTTGAAATGCGGCGGGGAGCAACAAACTACAAAGATATGAAATGAAATGAGGAATAGAAACAGATGGATTGTGGAGAGGCAGATATATATATGCCTGGGCCGCATTCCTCTGACCGGGGAATTCCGGAGGGTGAAAAAAGAACATTAATCAAACAGTTACCCAGTAGAATACAGTAGGTATAATGTCGCTACTTTTATTGGCTATGGCATATGGTCCCATTCTCTGATTTGTTACAGGAAGTTCTATTCAACTGGATTAATTTCTCTATATGATTGAGGCTACTATGACTATTTCATATACAAGACTGTAATCGTGAGCATGTTAGATCTGTAACGCCCACTTCTCTAATCCCCCCTGGACTTGAGCCCTAGGCCTTCCAGATGGAACTCTTGGAAGATACCTTCACAGGGCGGGCCCTTGCAGACCTTCGCCTTCTTCTGCGTGAGGTTATACAAAACACATGCAACAGTGGCATTGGGTCCCTTGTACGGATATCCCGGCAAATACTTCAGCGAACTGGTGTCCGGGCTGGGATTAATATGCTGGCAAACACTTTCTGGGTAGCTCATATGATCCTTGAAAGCTTCAATAATCCGCTTCTCAGTGAGCTCCTTGTTGTGGTACGGGCGAATACCCAGTTCGAACCGTTGAAGCCGGTACCAGCTGCTGCCTCCCGGGTATCTGTCGCGGATATCAGAGCGAGCGTGGAAGCTGGGGTGCGTAAAGTGGTTTGTATGAACGAGGTATTGGCTATCAATATCCTGGAATACCTTGTAAATACGATC
The DNA here is from genome assembly GCA_002812745.2 of Scytalidium lignicola. Taxonomy (NCBI): domain Eukaryota; kingdom Fungi; phylum Ascomycota; class Leotiomycetes; genus Scytalidium; species Scytalidium lignicola. The sequence goes on from NCSJ02000144.1 coordinate 59,106, forward strand.
TGGGGTGACTTCTAAACACATGGCGAATCCCTCACTCGAGGACACGGTGAGGTTGTTAGAGACGTGGCGCGGTGAGTTATTCACGGCGATCAAGGCATCTGCGAAGCACGTGCACTCTAAAAACTTTCTTCGGAGAAGAGACATTGGGAGAACCGGCTTGATCTTCACGTCGACAAATTCCCCGTCAGCATTTCTGTAAGGAATTGGGCAGTAATCGTCCGTTGACATTAGGGAGTTGGCAGTCACACCCAAACCGGCTGAGTTCATCCCCGAGCGGCCCATTTGACCAGCCTCCGTCACGAGAAATAACGATGGGAGGTTTTCGGATGGATCTGGGTGAATTTCAAGGTAGATGATAGTGTCCGCCAGGTAGAGATGGGCGGACATGTCCCAGTTCTGCGCCGTAATGGCATCACCGTTCGCAGTATTCTTTGGTGAGAAGTAGGTGCTGGTGCATTCATTGGAATCGTCATCATCTTCTGGGGCAATATCAACTCGGCCAGTTGGAATGACAGTCGCCGTGACAGGAGCGTTCTTTGGGCGGCGGAAAGGGTCGCGGGACCGACCAAGATCGTAACGAGCATTTAACATCACGATATCCTCTAAGGAGACTGCAGCGCCTTCAGCAATGCCACGCATCTCTTCAAGGGCAGTTGGATAGTATTCTTTGATCCCCGGAATGTAGACATGGTGGATGAAGCTTTCGGTAATGTTCCTAAGAGAATATGAGTAACGACAGCGAGGAAAAGACAAGTACTACGCACCATGGTGGAAGCTTTCCAGGCTTCTTGTAATGGGCAATGTTTGCCTCGATCTTGGACTTGGCTTGCTGACCGTGAGAGAACCCACGGTCAAAGGGAAGTCCTCGGACTACAACATGCTCATAGAAAGGAGGCAGAGATGCCCCGGCTAATTGGCTTGATTCTCCCATTGGATTGGTGGTTGATTGGTTTTCGGATTGGTAATTAAGCTGATAAGGTAGTGTTTATCTTGTTTCGCTCCAGACTCCAGCAATTCCACCTTGGCTGCAATATGTTCTGCCTTTTATATAGTCCCCCATCTTCGACAAGAGCCGCACCTCTCATCTCCTGAGACAGCCGATAGCCTATCTCTCGAATGCCTCAGTATGGTGGGCGATGCGAGACTCTACCCCGGGGGTATTTCTGGAGCATGAAAATGAAGCATTCTCCCCCATCTTCTGGGTCGGCATGATGCCTGGATTTGGGAAGGCGGTCTGCCGAATAACGACCAGGGCAATCCACCACTTGTCGATTTGTTCTCTCACATTAAGCGTTATTGGCAACGCCCGCAGCGTCGTAGATCGATCCAACCAAACATGGAGACCATGCCGACGACAGTGGGATAAACCCCCTGACACCACATATTAAGAATGTTGGGATATCGAGCCGCCAGGGTACCTCCTTATCTCAGTTCTGAACGGGAGAGAAACCTACAAATAGAACTGTCGCGTGGTCTGAGAGTAGAGCAGGTCTCACCCATTCTAAACCTTCAAAGTCTTTTTCTTTCCAAACTTGAAGCGATATGTCTTTAGCGGAGAAAAAGAAGACTGGTGCCGACATCTCTCGTGTGGAGACCAACATCGTGGCTGAGGAAACGGCCTCTGAAAAAGTTGTCACCAGAGATCATGATGACGCTCTTGATCTCTTTCGCGGAGAAGATATCGACTCTTTCGAGTACACAGAAAAAGAGGCCAGTGCCGTTCGCTGGAAAATCGACTTAATCATCTTACCTCTAGTGAGTGCGAACCATAAGAGTCTATCATCAACAAGTGTTAACTTGGACAGCTGACCATCACTTACGCGCTGAACTTTTTGGACAAAGGCCAGCTCTCAAATGCGTCTGTATTTGGGCTTCTGCAAGACACGGTATATTCGCACCATCCCGCAAGCAAAGAATAATATTTGCTAATCCGTGTATAGCATCTTCATGGACAGGAGTATAGCTGGACGTCGTCCATTTTCTACTTTGGGTAACTTGGCCAGCCCCCAGGTCTAGTACGAACATATCTGACCGGCCCACTTCAGGTTCCTTTTTTGGGAATACCCAAATTCTATTTTTATGCAAAAGCTCCCCATCGGGAAATGGCTGGGAGGTATGGTCTTCTTGTGGGGAGTCTCAGTCGCCGCCACCGCGGGAGCAAAGAGTTTCGCCGGTCTTGCAACTGCTCGATTCTTCTTAGGAGTATTTGAAAGTACCAATGCTCCCATCTTTACTATTATCATTGGACAGTACTACACCCGTAAAGAACAACCACTGCGCCAGTGCATCTGGTGGGCTGGTGGCGGAGCAGCAGGTTTCGTTGGTGATATAATTGCTTACGGCTTGGGCCATGTACATGGTGCTTTGGCAACTTGGCAGGTGAGATTGCATCTTAAGCGTTGTAGAAGCTGCTTACTTTATGTTTAGTATCTTTTCCTGGTCTGGGGCCCTATCACAATTGTTTGGGGAATCGCCCTCTTCTTGTTGGTTCCTGCATCTCCAATGACTGCATGGTTTCTCACCGAACGGGAGAGAAAGATTGCCGTATTGCGGGTTGGTTGAACTTCTAGGGATGTCATTTTCCAGCACTGACATTAAATAGGTTATTAGCAACAATACTGGCATTGAAAACCGAAAATACAAAGTTTACCAGGTTTGGGAGTGCCTTCGCGATCCTCAGGCGTGGCTAATTTTTGCCATCTCTGTCCTTCAATGCATTCCTGGTGGAGGGTTGTCTGCGGTATGTTCCTTGCTCCTATCTTTCGAACAACTCCTAACTCTACAAAAGTTCAACAAGATTATTCTTACTAGCCTGGGATATACTAATCTTGAAGCGACCATCTGGTCCATGCCTGAGCATGCTATCCAGCTAATGTCGATTCTCATCGCGTAAGTTTTGAGTATCATTTCACTATAGCAAATGCTCACAATTGATATAGAGGTGTCGTCAGTTCTTATGTCCCCAATAGCCGCTGTATCTGCATGATTCTGTCTAATGTGTGCTCAATGGTTGGCTCCATTCTCGTCAATAGTTCGTCCTCTACTATTGCGCCTCATGATGCCCCTCCTGCTCACTATTTACACAGCTATTCCCGTATCTCACAAGCTCTCTCGACTAGGTGCTGTCTATGCGCTCTTCACCAACACGGTTTCGTTAATCCTCTGCCTCAGTCTAGTCAGCTCCAACTTCGCAGGCTTTACTAAGAAGACCACCATCACGGTCATGATCTTTATCGGCTACTGCGTCGGCCAGATAATTACGCCTCAGTTCTTCTTGTCGAGCGAATCGCCGAGGTTCCCGACTGGATTCCGCGCTTTTTATGTTAGCATGGCTTTGATGATCGTTTGCGAAATCGGCCTGATGTATGCTTCTTTCTCACATCTCTAAATATCCCCTCACCCCTCAATAATGTCTTCAAGCGCTACTTGTCGTATTCATATCGTATCCTAGCTGACACGTCCCCATTAGCATATACCTTTCTTGGGAGAACCGCCGCAGAGATNAAAAAGGCGGCTGCTAACCCAGATCTGCAAGTTCAACAATTAGCATTCATGGACTTGACAGATTGGGAGCAACCAGGATTTAGATACATGTGGTGAAGGATTTCGGAGAGGCTATCGTAAGAGTGTTGTTTTTCGACTGAGAGTGTGCGTTTGTTAGGCTTCTATAAGCTATGTATGCTATTGCTGTGAGGAGGGATATACTAGGTTATTTTGACACATGTCGATTCTGCCAATGAATGAACGCCTGTTAATCCCATTTTCTGTTAATAGTGAAGATACCTTTATGCCCTTGATGCCGAACAGAAGTTGAAATGCAGTGATGGAGTGGGAGAGCCCGTGCTACGTGGTTACATTCTGAGCGACGAGTTGGCCAGTGTTAAGATTATAATACTCCATCTGGTACCTCTGAGATAGGCGTCGTTGCCATAATATTATTTCGTATAGACACTGTAGATACTGCATTATACGGTCAATTATTCGATTCATACAATCATCACGCATCCTAGATCATTCATGACTTGACGCACTCGAGCCCTCCTATCTTCTCGCTCCTGCTGCTCCAGAACCCTCTTTAACACCCGTTTTACCAACGCCAAATTCTTGCCCCATCCTGACATCTCCTCCAAATACCCCACAACCCAATCCTGGTAGAATTCGTCTGTCGTCTCGATGCCCGCGATGAATATTGGAAGCGGCCAGATAAAACTGCGAGGCGTCTGAAGGTATCGCGTTTTCCGCAATCGTCGGGCGATTCGCAATAGCTCTGATGCTGCCGCCTGCGACTCTCGGTCGGTACGAATGCCGGGGTGTAGCATTCGAGATAGCATAATTGTTGCAGCGAGATGTAGCGCCTTCACTGTCAGCCAGTGGAAGGAGGTGCGGTCAATATAGTCAATACCCCGGGCTGACCAGACTGGTGCGGCCTGTTGGCATTCCTGGTAGTTCCCTCTCAGGTTAGCTGGTGATAGAAATGTCGAGTTATGCGAGATACACGTACCGCGCGTATTCTCGCAATCTCGGCCTGCAAGAGACGGATTTTTGTGATCCGTAGCTCTTGCATTACGCTGTCATTGTCCAAGAAAGCATCTCGTTCCCAGTTCTCGAACGTGATTATCTGGCCGAGGATGGTCATGATTTCTAGTAACTTCAAGTTTCCGGCTTCCTGCTGCAGATCTTGTTTAAGCTCGCTGGTTGGATACTGGTCCCCAAAACACTCTTCAAGATAAGATCCACTACGGGTGTAGAACGAGGCGAGTGATAACTGGTCTGAGAGCATGTCAATTAAAAGCTTCCGAGGAGAACGAGGATCCGAAGGAGTGCCAAGTGCTCCCCATAGTGACGCTCGAATCTCCAGATACGATATCCAGATTAACAGTCTGGACGTTATGGGGCTTAGTGCGGCTGATATCAATCCCCAGTTGTGGAACAGGGCAGTCTTCAAGCCCTGTAGCCTGGCGTAGAATAGATCTGGGTGGCAAACCATGATGTCGCAGTAGCAGAGGAAGAATGTTGCGGAGAGTAACATTCGCAGTCGCTCCGACGAGATGGAAGACTTATTGCGGATGGCGAGCTCTTTTGTAAGGTCATCAACAGCACTCGAAGCGGCGCGGTAATATTTCGCGCCATCTTCCGGAGAACTCTCCCGTAGACCAGAGACATGAAAAGCAGACCACGCAAGCAGGCTGTGTCGTAAAGGTGATTCGGAGGACCCTTGTGGTGAGCGCAGCATATAGGTATACAAATTCCACTGCGGGTCTTTGACGCTTAAGAATTTTGACATGTACACCTCGTAGTGCTGGATTAGGTATGGCTCTGTCATCATGGAAACTGTCGGTATCTGAGAGGGGAGAAGAAAGCCATCCATATTTGATGCAGAGAGCTCAGGAAAGTGGGGGAATTCTGTGATGGTATTGCTATCTGAGGGGGTCTGCTCGGTTGGTCTGATAGGCATTATGCTGTTTGTTATTCCTGGCTGTGTTGTGAGTCTTTCATATGAATCGCAAACTCGGGGTGACCAAAAAGCAGATGAATATGGTGGAGTTAGATTTTCGCCCGCCATTGCACCCAAGACGTGGTCAAATTGCCATTCTTTTGGACTGAACGCCTCGGATGGTGGCGCCAGGAAAAGGTTATTCTGAAAGGATCCAGAGTTGTCGAGATTTGCCTGGTGTAAATCCATATTGGGAAGGAAGCAATTCCCGATGCTGGCTAAAAACCCTTCGCTGTCATCGTGACCTAGTTGCACCGTATCACAGAAAAGATGCGGAGACGTAGCAACCTCTACAATATCACCTCGACCATGGTCTCGTGCTGGAGGAATCTCACTTTGTGGCTTGGCAGTAGTCGGTGACGTTGTTTGAAATTTTGATCCCTTTGTTGCTCCCTGCGCGCTCTGGGACTGTCCCAGAGAATCTTGGGGGCTTTCTGGGGGGGACCTCATATAAGGTCTCGATCTCGGCGGCACGGGTGTCAAGTCTTTGAAATTCGTCCAGAAAGAAGCTTTACAGGAGAGCTTCATCCGCTTGCAGTTGCCACATGGCGATAGCGATAATTGAGAGTCGCATTTGACCTTCCGCTTGCGACAGGTGAGGCACCCTGAAAACGTTCGCCCAAGGTGACGGCTGCTAGTAGTACAGAGGGGTCTAGAGGGCATTTCCGGCTTTGTGTTGAAAATCCTGCGTTGCTCCATGCCAAAGTGGAATTGGTGATGTTCGAGTGAGGAGTGAGGAGTTATTGGCATCACCAATGAGCGACCTCAGCAGGTTGGGGTCGCTGCCAGCTTGAGATCAGCGGCACGCGGGGGAACAAGATAGGGACTCATTCCCAATGCGGAACAGGGCGGCGATGGAGTACGTACCTTACGTACAATGGCAATTATTAGCCCAGTGCTCTCCTCCCAATCCCAATCCCAATCCCAATCCCAATCCCAATCCCAATCCCAATCCGTACTATTGTAACGCCGAGAGCAAGTCAACACGCCTGGCCAGGCTGTCAAGGGGGATCTCGTTCGATTTCTTGAATTGGATACCGTGACCCCATTATGGATCCGATTCACGGTTCTTTCGTGCTGTACTAAGGCTTAGGAGGTCTACCTCTTATCTGACCTCTCCCGACTAAGAATTATCGGGCAAATAGATCCTTACAGCGGATTTAGATTATAATTCCGGTGGAAAATGGGACACCACGTGACGTGACAGGACTCTGAGACCGGCTTAATTCCTCCTCTACTTCGTAGGTACACGATGTATACCTCATTTGGCTCTTCGGACCCCCTCTTCTGGCCACGATAAACATGCGATCCATCACGCGGGACATCAGCTAGCACCGATAAGCTTTATGGCGATACGCAATGCTCTTGTTGTGGTGGGCAAATGAGAGAGGTCGTCCGCTTGGGGAGACTGAATAGGCAATCATGCCGAAGCGAAGCGGTGTGGCAATCGATTCCAGAGGCTCGCGGCGGTCGTGCATTATCTTGGAACCGAATTAATATAATAAATTAATTTACTGAATTTACTGAAATCTTACTTAGTGCTGAAAATTTGGGAGTCGGAACTGAGACTACGGAATCGGCGATCAGGAACTACGACCTAAAGGGGAAAGAGACTCTGGGGACAGGCCCAAAAGAGTGTTTCCTGGGGAGTGCGATGGAAAAGGGAATCACTTCCAGTATATCAATGATACATTGGCGATATTCGGAAGTCATAATGGATAGGTAACGCATTCTTGAAGGAAAATCTGATGGTGACACATGGGTGGTCGCTATCTGATTTTTTACGAACTGGAAAAAAAGGTAGCCTGCCATACTCCGTCCTATCTCGGGATATCATATTCCGCCCTAGAGAGGCCAAGCCGGTGCTGTTGTCAGTTGGAGGTGCAGGGAAATGAGCTAGTCGAGTTGCGGAGAAATTCCGGCTAAGCTGCTGCAATCGTGGCCATAGTCGTTGGTAACGACTTGGGATCAACATTTGAACACAGTGTTAAAAGGGTTGTCAGAAGGACAGCCATCAATTGTAGCAAAAGCCATTGCTGATGTCAAAAATGACATGAAGGGACAGTCGGTAAGTGAGCAAATCGAACAGGACTTTGAAAAGAAAAAGTATAGTATGGCTTCTTTCTTGGGCTGGGGAGGATAGGAAAGACTGGGATGCATCAATATTATATCTAATTGGCAACTTTCGTCTTCAACGCTTTTTTGTCCTTCGCTGTTTTCTTAGGCGGGTTATTGTCCCTTGTTGCTTTTGCCTTTTGTATTTCTGTTTTAGTCTTTGACACTTTTTGGGTTTTCGATGTCTTGTTTGGATTCCCGTTGCTTTCTAACATTAGCTGTGAACCTCAATCTTAAATAATATCTTTATTTCTAATTTACTATTTCTTAAAAGCTATTAATNAAAAAAACCATACATTTAAATAATTAATCATCATAATAAGTGTTGGTTCACTTGTAGCATGTAGTATAGTATATAATAATTGTTGCAATATTTGGAGTTTACGGATGCCACTTCACAGTGTTCTTACAGTTGCCTATGCTAGGGCTTACGGATAGGGTTTACGGTAGGCTACTACTGTAGGCAACTATAGGCACCYGTAGGGTGCCTGTACGACCATAACTGTTGACCATAACGGTTTTACGGCCGTAACTCTCGGTATATATAGAATCTGCTGTAGTTGTAGACTCCTTAAGCAATCAATACAATAGTGGTTCTGTATTCCTGCGTTTCCAGTCAACAGTAGTTATTAACTAATATAAAGTAATTTAATTAAAAACTAGTATTGTGGGAGTGCTATCGGGTTGTATGGTTGATTATGTACTGTACGGTAACGATATGGGGTTCATAGGTGTACGCTCCTGTAGGACCGTGGAGTGTAGCTGAGCAACCAACCAACCAATCAAATGGGAGGGTGCGGTAAAATAGGAGAAAGGGAGGCTTGATTGTGGTAACTGCGATAGGGACTACTATATACCAAATACTAAAGTGTGGGGAAATCTGGGGGTGKGGGGTCCCCATTCGGGGTATCCGCTCGTATGTACATAGGGAACAGGAAATCCCTACTACATGGCATCTCTTACAATATCAAATTACATGATATCAAAGGAATCAATAAAGAAGACAATAAATTAAAGGCTATTGATAATGATTCATAATAGCAAAAGACTACGGTAGTATAACTTTAGTCTTCAACCGCCTAGGTGGGCTCCAGGTCCTTCCGCCTGGGCAGGATACACAGTATCTTTATGTAAAGCCCTTGCCAAGTCATGCAATTGTCAACACAGGCGATGCATTGTGAAGCTCACTAACGTGCTTCTGCGATCCAACGTTCATCTCATCGTATCCCCACCTAGAGCTCAAGCAGATTTCACTCGACATAGTCTGCTTTATTTCTGTCGGCCTGATGATAGCGTTATCTTGCGGCGGCTGGAGGGTCCAATCGCATCCCGGAGCTGGTAGAGGGCATGGTAGAAGAAGAGATCAACAGTAAGGATTGGGTTATTCGACGAGGTTTAGGTCGGAGAGCAAATCTGCCCAAGATTGATTTTGACAAGTCAGCTGGGACGGAAATATTTAGTCGCAGGATCAAGGTGTAANTTTTTTTAGTTTTTCTTTTGCTTCAATTGCTATCAATGATTTGCACATTCAATCGGTCTCGATTGAAACTTCAAGACAGAGAAATTGTGATTCGAGTAAGAACGCGGCGAGCATCCACTTGTCTTTTCACCTTATTCAATATTTCATTTCATCTGTAAGAAAGAAATTCAAATGAATCTAGTTCTCAATAATCAATTCGGCGGAACATGATAAACTGCATTGCGAGACGTCTCATAACAATACGTTATCTATAATATGTACAATGCGGAAACTTTAGATCCTTCGTACTTCAATAGCTGCACTTGATGTTCCTAAACCTAGATCCAGTATTCAATTACAAGATCTTAAGAGTGTCTACTAATGGCACATAGAAGTGGTCTTAAAAAACGGCAAAGCTGTGAAGTCTAAAGACCATTTTCGCCAAATTTTATGCCTAAGAAAATACGGAGTGACGTCGGTAATGGTTCTAATCTACTATCACACTGAGATCCGAATGTCTGGAGTTCATGTTTTCTTACTAGATAACTATTTATTGTGAACAAATGCCCCATAGCTTATTCAGGTCTTGCTGAATTATCACGAACCAAATCCACGGTAGCGCAATGAAACGACCCTCCGATGCTGTTGACATGCTTGAAGGGACATGGGATGCACTTCATTCCTAGTGATTCATACCACAGCGCTGTCTGCTTATCGCTGGCCTCAACTACGACCCGCCTCCCGTCAAGAACTAGCGCGTTGAGACAGAGCCAGGGGCTTGTCATATACAGCGGAGGCTCAATTGGCGCTTTAGGGACGAAAGGGTATGGACGGAGGTCCCATGAGGCTAGTACGGCATGACTACGCAGGGCCTCCTCAGTGACCTTGGTTGGGTTGTATACGAGTAAGCCGTACCGCAGTGGGAGGATGGTGGCATCGATATGCATCGCACTCGGGTCATCGACCTCCAGCATCTCGATCTGATATCCCTTAGGCAAGTGCTGCCGGATATAGTCTACACCGGCCTGGTTCGTGACGTGGCTGTACTGGCCGAGAATGGTTTTCCCGAACCTCAGAAAGTCGGCAGTGTCAAAAGCTGGACGGTTGTTGTTGATGACCCATGGGACGGTCCGCTCGCCCTCGTTGTCGAGGAGGGTGTTGGTGAACGAGCTCTCCGGGCGCCGGACGACTTGCACCTGGCTATCTTCAGACAGGGCGTCCAGGATTGGGGTGTAGGCTACCTCAATCTCGCGCGAGCGGCAGGGCCAGGCAAAGCATGCTTCTATCAGCGTGTTCCCGATGCTCATGAGTCCGTCACGAGGCATGGCACCGGTGTACCCGTCCACGGCCAGCCAGTCAATCCCTGGTGTTGGCCGGTAGACGCGGATGCCTTCAGCTTTGAGGACAGCAGCGAAGAAGTCTAACTCAGCCTCAGCCTTCGCGACGAGTTCGCTGGGAAAGGGAGACTTTGGCTTAAAACGATGGACGTGGACAGAAGGCATAGTGGCCTCAATCATCTTGGCTGGGGCACTAGGAAAACAGGCACGACCAGCGCGGCCAACAATGACAGCCCGGAGAAGGGACCATTCATCCTCCGCATGAACGGAGGGGAGACTTGAAAGAGTCATTTTGCAAAGACGAGGGTTGAGAAACAAAAGATAGATGCAATCGCTGGACTGCCTGATTATCCCCTTCCTTCATGAAGCCTGGTTGTACCATGCTCAAATACTGCCTCTAAGTCTTCTCAATACTGTACGATGTCGTCTAGCAGTCAGGAAATTTGTCTTCATCCCAAGGGTGAGCCCAATCATTTTCATAACCAGAGAAGCCACTGGTTTGGTTTTCATCTACACGCAGATTATGTAGGGCAACTAAGCAAGACGGGCTACCCTGTCGACTTTGTACTGTTCGCAAGCATTCTCTCGTACCGTGCTTCATACAGAGTCCTAAATTCTTTTTTCGTATGTCCTGACTGCAACGACATCTGTTTACTAGGTTTGTCTGACTTGTTTCACTTGGCTAAGTGGGTGTTCACTCGCTTGGTGCATATAGAGCTGACTTGTAATACGCAACCAGACTTTAGCATATTGTGGTACGCTATAGAATGTCTGCAAGTAGTGGCAACTGCTGAAAAGTAGCCATTGGTATTTCCGTGAGTTATAATCTTCGTTTTCGAGGAAGTGCATCCATCGCTAATTCATCACGGTCACAAACGGAATTGCTGTGTAGTGACAACATGCGTGCGCCAGCTGCGAAACAGACATGGGGTGCGTTGCCTGCGTAGCTTGCCAATCAGTTACTTGCAGAGGCAGAAAGGTCCAGTTAAAAATTTCCAGGTTGCCAGTCACGCCAGCCATCTGTAAATTCCCGGAACTTAATATCCTTCCGATAGACTCAGTGTTCAAAACTATGACACTCATACTCCGTACAAATGAAAAGATCATCATCCCAAGCACCAACTAAGTCCCGGTAGTCAATTGATATCTGTAGGGGAAATTCCCGCCTTGTGCGGGCCGATCTGGAGTGGATTACACGGCTCGACCCGTCGATCGACCTTATTTCAGATCCACTCGATCCCGTGTCAGTGATTGAGATATCATTCTTCAGTCTTTCTCAGTCTCTCTATCTCTATCTCTCGGGGGGGAGCACCAGCCCTACTACACGAGCAAGACCAGGCAGATAGCCAACCATGCCTGTGCTCTTCGGTCATCTGTCATGTACAAGAGTACAAGAGGCTGATTGGGCTAGCATGCCAATGTACAGTATTTGCTCCGCCGTGGTTGGACTACGCCCACCACACAGCCTATCCTGTGACAATCTCCACCGGACCTCTTCCCGATCTCGATGAGACAGAGCTGAACCAAGCGAGGCACTGCTAGTTTATAAGGAGTATTTATTTTGATTGGCTTAACTGATTGCGTCGGCTTTCCCTCCTCCTTTCCCTCTTCCYTTTTTTTTCNTTTTTTTACATTAATTATTCGTGCGTTTTATAAAATAACGCCTAGTCTGTTGTATGATCCACGTCACATATATCTACGTACGTACGTAACTTTTAGGGATTGCGTTTACCGTTGCTGTCCGCCTGTCGCAGCCTGCGGATGCGTCCAAGGTTTTGGGAAGTTGCTGAACTGTGATCACTCACGGTCTAATACTATATGGCATCACTTCCTTTGATTGGATAGCAGACACTTCATTTGATTGGATAGCAGACACTTCATATTGGAGCCAAAGACCCTCAGCACAGCTTTATTTCCAAGCACAGCAACCAGCGTGCACGTAGTGAGTCTTAAGACCTCCCCAATAGCCAAGCCCTTCTCAAGCCTAAGCACAATTCTAATAGCGGACTAGACACTCTGTACCAATCATGCCCATTATCCATCCAGTTCAATTCTTCCAGAATAGTACATCTCGGTGTTTTGCTCGACGAGCCATGGCCACCACCGCATTTACAAGTAGATACCTCTACCCTGCTGACACATCTCGTCATCATGCGACCATGCTCGGGTTCCCATCCAAATCCTCGATCGCCCCTGCCTATTATCAGGACGCCTGTAATGAGATTATAAATTTAGCTGCAGCCATCTCCGCTTTCGAGCCAGTTCGTCTATATGCACGACCTGACGATGTCTCCACAGCGGAATCCATGATCAAGGAGATTGTCAAGCAGTCATCGAATGTGACGGTGATTCCGTTGCACACTAACCACCTCTGGGTTCGTGACACTGGACCCATATATGTGCGTGGTGCCAGCGAGAGTACTCATCGACAGCGTTTTGCCATTAGCTTTCGGTTCTGTGAATGGGGCAAGAAAGACGGTATCAATGACCATGATCGCGCGGCAGACGGACTCGACTGGCCAACCATGACACCGAGGCAGCTGCAGGAGAATACAACCTTCGCTCAGCGCGCCATTGTTATGGATACCTTGCCGTCACCGGTAACCCTAATAGAATCGAAAATATGTCTGGAAGGAGGTGCATTGGTCGTTGACGGCGAGGGTACTCTTCTGGCCACGGAAAGTAGTATTCTCAACGAAAACCGCAATCCCAATCTATCACGAGATGTCATTGAGTCAGAACTACAGCGATTGCTAGGCATCGAGAAAATCATTTGGTTCCCTGGTCGGAGAAACCTGGATGTCACGGATATCCATATCGACGCCGAGCTCAATTTCATTCGGCCAGGTGTTATAGTGCTTTCACGTCCCCATCCCAGCGCACCCCAGCCATGGATTGAAGTCCATGAGGAAATTCAAGAAATCCTGCAGCGCGAGGTCGATGCAAAAGGTCGCCGGTTTGAGGTTCATATCATTGATGAGCCAGATCCCGAGTGCCTGGCTCCCTTGTCGTACGATGAACCTGCTACTAACTATGTAAATTTCTATTTTGTTAATGGCGGCCTGATACTTCCCCAGTTCGGAGATCCGCTGCGAGATCAGGAGGCGTTTGAAATGCTTCAAAAGCTATGTCCCGATCGTGTGGTGCGCCCACTGCAGGTGCGGGCGTTGCCGTTGGCTGGGGGTGTAATTCATTGTGCAACTCAGCCGGTGATTGCTATCTAGAACTGATACTTAACATAATAAATAAAAATACATATCCATATTTTTACATATATTCATATACATCTCTATATTCTATAATCGCGTAACGCCATGTTAACTTGAATTACTTTGTTAGCCTAGTTGGCCTAACTATAATAGAACTCAGTCCTCCAGTTATATCAGCTTCCCTCTACAGCAAGTATTATTAACCCTTCAGCTTCATCATAATACCACCGCAAACTATAACAAGATTGTAAACTTTTCAAGTTTCAAATCCTTTGACAAATAGCAGGTAAATCATCTAACAAAAAGCAAACTCCAGTAAATAATACAGAGTTTTGGGCATCTTCTTCCATTGACAATAACTGAGCCATAGGAAACAAATTAAATGAGTAGTATACTATCGTACTCATATATAGCTGGGTTGCTATTATAAGTTAACCGCGAAGTCTCAAATTTATAGCACCATGAGCTAGCCAGATCATCACTAGCTAAAACCAGGATCTTGGTCGCATTAATCTTTCAAATGTGGGCCAAAACATGAAATCAGCCTATAGTTACTACTATTGTTTTCCCCCTCCAAAATTAGTTCATCCCTATCATCCAAAGATTTATGAATATCTTTGAACAGATCGTTTGACATATTCTCATCCTGTGAAATTGATTTTTGTATCAACAATACCTTTGGTATTAATTCAATAATTCTCACTCCCATATGGACATATACTAATACCGCATTATAAGAAGATTGCTGTACAATATGTCTCTTCTCTTGCTCAAGCTGTTGAGCTACTTCAGAAACAATAAAAGTAGTCATAATTCTCTGTGCAGAACTTGTCCACTTGAAATTTAGTTGATCAGCTTCTATTGCCTCATTTATTTTTCGCTTTCTTCTTGAAGCCATTGTTTAAATAGATTATTGATAGCTGTATCAAGCGGCTATAATAAACTCGTACAACTAAGAAGAATAAGAGCTGGGACAATATTAGCCTATGTGAAGCAATTGAGAATGAAGTCTGTTTTACGGAACATAGCTTTATCACTCTTTCATGAAGATGATTCTTGGTGAAGGCCATGGAGTATGTTGAGCAGTATCATCAGTCGTAGACACGTAGCTAGAAAAGCTTAAAGCCTTGTAGTTAGTTCGTCGCCAGTCGGCTACAGTTTCCTTACTATCTATATATAAATCTTGCGGATACCCGTGATTTAAAGCACAATTTTTTTAACCTCTTAAGATGGCACTTAGTATCCGTTCTGGCTCTTGTTAGCCGGTGTGAAAGCGAATATATACGGGTATAAGCGGTCAGCGATTGGGAATTCCCTTTTGCAACGTCTAACAGCTCTCTCATTAACTTACAAGGATCTTTGTTAGAGCCGATTTGGATCCTCTTTAATTATATGTGAACTCATCAACGTTTGGAACATCTTTTATACGTTTTGTTATTTATATAAAACGAAATATAAACTTCTCAGCAGTCAAATTGTAAAAAGAAAATGAATATAACAATGCAAAGCAAGCTTGTCTTTGACAACTTGGGAATTTGTGCACCTCGAGCTAACTGGTAATTCATCCAGTTGTAAAATTCCTTTTCCTTATCAAGACTCTACCCCCTGAAACTGAATCATGCAACGTGTCAAGGCAGATCCTACTCCGTACCAAGATGACCTTTACGCATGAGGCTATTTTCGATTTCTACCACAATGAGGTAAACTCGAGCTAAAGCAGAGGATTGTACAAGTGATCAGCTTGCCTCCATTGATCAGTAGTAAAATATTTAATTCTCCATGATATTCCATAACCTATAGGAGGTATTTTATCGTTTTCATTTCGAGTAAAATACCAGATAGCAAGTACACATGTAGAAAGACTGGGTCTTTCATTAGGTAACGCACGGGNTTTTGCTGCGTTTTGCAGGATAAGCGAATTAACCGAGGTTCTAGGTTGAATCCAACAAAAAATTAATTTTTTATAAAATTTGTTAAACTGTAAGTGTAAGTTCCGGTACCGGGAATCGAACCCGGGGCTGCCCGGTGAAAGCGGGCGATGTTAACCCCTACACCATACCGGATTTTTTGGGAACCGCTTATCAAAATATATAAAGTATACTACTTCGTGTACCCTTCTCTCTTTGCAGCACCCCAAATGAAGACACTCTTAACCCCAGCACTAAGTACATCCGCCTCTTCACAGCCTCATCAAACATCCCTCCACATAATTTCCCAGTCACACTCTTCATTGCACAACCATGCACACATACTAGAATACAGATATAAATTCACTCCATTGCTTGCTGTAAGTCAATATCTTGACAGGAGGATACTGTATATCTAGGTCACGTGAGCGAACAGGAGGAACGGAACTTAAGAAACAGTTAATGCTTTTAATCGCGTTGGTTTGATTTGATCTCTATTAATAGTTAGATTTTATTGATTCGATTCGATTAGTGCTCATCTAACAGTACAGGTTTTGAGTGACCGGCAGGAGGTGGGTTAGCAGAAGAGCGAGGAGCCGGAGAAGAGGCCAAGAAAGCGATCGTAGACCAGCACGCAAAGACAAAATGTCGTCAGATCAACAGTCATTTTATTCCAAACTAATTCGATAACATATTCTACTATTATGCCATATAATAGTTTGTTGCATCTACGTTCTGGCCAAACATAGCATTAGAATCACTTCGATAAGTGAGCGAATCAGGAGCTGTCCTGGGGTCAACATGTATATCCCATTGAGAATCACCAATGTCGACCCAGTAACGGCCTGGAGAAATGTAGTTAACCTTCAGATCGATGTTCTTTTCCGCTTTGAGATTTGAGGGGAAATTTATGTAGCTTTCCTTTCCCCAATGGCCACCGGAAGCGGAGTTAAAACGGATTGTCCGGTCCTGTCGCCTGAATGAAATATGAAACGCAATATCACCGCGTCCATTCCAGAAGTTGAAATTGGTGTGGTTTGTGTAGCCACTCGAAGCAGAATAGTTCTTAAGAGGTACAATGACGTAACTTCCAACGACGTCCTCCATCATATGGCCGAATTCGAATGCACCTTTCCTGGCATTAAGGGTCTTCGAGGTGGAATGTTGGTCCTTCAAGTGTGCGAAGGAACTATAAATCATAGTCATAAATCATGCTCTTGAACTTTAGGGGGATGTTGACTATCTTATATCTACGGACATACGTTGAATGACTACCATTGGACTTGAATGGTGGAGCCTCAGTTGTAGATTCCAACTTCATCCCTTCAAGATTATCAGGATAAGGCGGAATTTTGCTCTCGTCAATATGTGCTGGTAATGATTCCGCCATGGTATTTAAGTTCGGCATGACGTGGCGTTGATGAAAAGTGATGTCTGACCTGAGAAACTAAGGAATTGCAATTTCCCGGAACGAAAGGATCCTCCTCTTTATATACAAAATCGATGGACTTTGTTACTTACACTTATGATAGCAACATAGCAGCTAGAATTGACGTGGCTAGCTTAGGCCCAAGAGTACCGATCTGTTCAACCCAAATGTGATTTCTTCTAACCGGGGGCTTCCTTTGGCTCTACGCAAGAGCTTGCTATTTTTCCCCCCTGTCTCTTTTTTTCTTTTCTTTTCTTTTCTTTTCTTTTCCTTTCCTTTAAGGAAAAGAGCTAGCCTCGGTCTTGGGCAGCCATAACACAATTGTACTAATACAAGCAAGATATAGTCCTATTCATAACAGAAGTGGAGAACTTGAACGACGATGATTCGAGTATGACCGTACTGTGGCAAGCTGAAAGTGATGTGGCATATCTTGGACTTTAAAGTTACTTACTTTGATTGGCGTACTGCGTTTCTCATACATGCATATGACCACTTGTGTCCTCCGCGCTACCCTATTCGTAATCCAATGAAAGCTGGCCAGACCATTATCCCAAGCAGACCTGAGAATATTACCTTATTAGGATTACAGACAATTATCACATACTAATCCTGATATGAAGAAAATCTTACAAGAAATAACCGGGAAGATCAACCAGCTATACTAAAACAAATCAAAATGTATATATAATAGATATTATTATACCAAGATAATTCAGGAACAAAAAAAAAGAGATAAAAAAAAAAGNAAAAACTATATTNAAAAAGAATTGTACTAACAAGAACCATACTAATAAGAACTGTATTAACAAGAGTTGTATCAACAAGAACTATATTAATATATCTAATATTTGAGGGAGTTGTTAAAGTCTAGGTCGCAGACTTAGAAATAGTCGAATGCCATGAGTTATATGTTGAAAGTTAGCTAAACGAGATATTATTTCTGGCGTGAGGGGGACGGCAATCATGGTTTCTTTGGAGCGACGTTCAAACGATGTCGGATTGTAATACATGGACTGTCTGTTCAGAATAGCGATTCATATCGGCAAAATGGCTTTCATCATTGGGGGTTTTCTTTAAACAGGCTTCACTTCTTTGAAAGCAAAACCTACTCCGAGCTTTCTTAACAAGTGATATTATTGTGGTTTTATTTTCGCCTAAGGGATATCTTTATACTTTTAAATAAACGTCACTTAAACAAATCCGGTATGGTGTAGGGGTTAACATCGCCCGCTTTCACCGGGCAGCCCCGGGTTCGATTCCCGGTAAATAAAATCTCTATTCTCGTAAAAAGAAAATACAAATGCTAATAATTCACAGGTACCGGAATCTACAAAAACTTTTCTTTTTCATTTTTTTAAAAGTAAAAATTTTCGTTGAATTCAGTAAAAATTCTCGGTTAATTTGCGCCCGTTAACCGGCCTTAGGCACACTTCGTGTTCCTAGTCGTGGTCGCCAAGTGAAAGTTGATCTTTACTTTCATAGAATTAGGCCTCCCGAGGAGTACTGCTACTTTCGGTTTTCTAACTGTTTTAGGATATAAGATAGCGATAGCTTCTTAGATTCGAGACCAAAAACCCTATCGACGACATCCACATCGATATTCGCAATAGCATCTGACTTCGGCGGATCTGTCTTCTCCCGCATTTCCCCAAGCCAATAGCTTGATGCTCCAATGAGACTATCAAGAGGCTGCGTGTCCCTCAGGCATGTGTGCCCCACTATTGAAGTGCTGATGGTGCAATCCTTCTAGACCGGGACGCCGAGCTGCGAGAAGATGCAAGATCAACAGCACGGATTATAGTTCGCACCCCATCACGTATCATCCGTCATAGAGGCCCCGCAACAAATAGCAATTCATTAGTGCAATCGAATATGTATAAGAAATAGGAGAGTAGGAGCCTTGCTCTGCCCCTCCCATCGGCAGATATAGCTATAGCTCTTCATGCTATTTCATCAACAGCTTATCCCATACTGCTGTGCTTATTGACCAACCCTCGAACACACCACAATAGTAGCCAAGTCCCAGATCCAATAGGAATCCATTGCGTCCAATGAGAAGTATGCGTCAACCTTCAAAGACGGTCACCTTCCTCTCCCACCGTCAAAGAAGTACGCCGTTGGTAGGTTTTGCTCGTCTTTGCGGTCTCTCCATTTCAACAATATTATATTCAATCCGAATGCTATTCTCTAGAGCATATTAGCAAGGTAACACTAACTCTATCCCCTAAGTAACCTGCATGGATGCCCGCATTGATTCAGCAGCAGCTTTCAGTATCCCTCTCGGAGTTGCACACGTAATCCGAAATGCTAGTGCTTCCATCGTCGAAGTTCTCTGTTCCCTCGTAATCTCTGAGCAACTCCTCGGCACGAACGAGATCCTTGTAATCGAGCACACTGGATGCAAGATACTCACGTTTACAGATGCAGATGCCGATAGACTTGTTAAGAAGAGGCTAGGCAAAAAAGCATTGCAAAAAACAAAGGATGCATTCAAGGGAGAATAGAAGCCATTTCCAGATGTGGAGAATACTGTGAAGAAGAACGTGGATTTTTTGAAGACAAGCAAAGCTATTCCCAAGGACATAACTATCAGCGGCTGGGTATATGAGATTAAGACTGGCAAGGTGGAGAGCATTGTTTGATACAAAGTGTATTGGTTAAGCTTTATATGCTAGAAGTGAAGTAAATCTATAATCATTCAAATGACATGACAATGTTAAAATACCTTTATGTCCGAATATGTTCGTTCGGAAAATGTGTCTGTTACTGACCAAGCTCTTACGGCGTTGACAGATCAGATAACCAGTATAGTCCAGTAGTAGTACCAAAACCTATCAATGACATATACTATCCTTAGTCGCAAAAGTATTCATGCAAAAGAAGAGATATCCTACAAATACTCTGACGCCTATAGCAAGCATAACCCATCCGTTGTAAGTCATGAAAAGTAACCTTCAATAGTTAGCTAGCTTTATCGATCGATATACCGCAATTAAGTTATCCCAGAACACTTACATAAGCATGAAGGCATAAAAAGTCTGGATCGCATACAACAACGCCTTAATGACATGTGCCCTCTTGCTGACCTCGACCCGGTTTCATCCTGACCATAGGAAAGACGTTCTTTCAGTAACAGCTCCAACGCATATCGATTCTCAGCCTTTTGGTTCACCACAGGATTTCATGGTAGAGAAATGGCAGTAAAAGACAAGCAATGTATTATTTGTACATTTAGGAAATCGAGAGTTGAGAATGGAGAGGAATGAGAGGGAATGGGAGGGAATGGGAGAGGAGGGGATGATATGGATGGCTTACTCGGAATTTCTTCCTGCTTCTTCGCAACCCATGATTCGTACCGTGTCGATGCTTGCCTTAGAGCCTCATAGCCTGCTGCCACGGCCACGACGGCTAGAAGAGATAGGATCAGGCCTGGGGTTGTCCTGATATGCCACCAGCGAAAGATGAGACAGAGGTTGTTGGTGTCCTACGTGAATAACATCTGGATGCAACTCAGTTAGCCAGCGTCCTAGTGAGATTTGAGAATGTGTGGTTCAATGAACCCTCAATTTCCCTCGAACATAGACATTCATAGAGCATCGATCGTTGCTCATACTACTATGGCCTATGTCGCCGTGGTCCATCATGCTGTGATCCATGTTTGAGTGATCCATCTTGAGTCCAACGTCTTTGGTGTGCTGTGCCGGACCTCGAGCTCAGGTCGGGGAGAAAGGTCGGTTATGAGTTCGTGACGAGAGGTTGTCGATTGAAAGTTGGGATGCTCAGTCTGCCCAAGCAGGATAGAAGTAGCTGAAGTATTTGTACTGACAATGTCTGTCGCAGATACTCACTCGTACGGTGGTCGTTCTCAAATGCTCTCAAGCGAATGCACTCAAACGTGCTCAGACAGCGGACGTGCCATACAAATACCCTGCCGCGTGCCTTACAGTTGGGGGACTGTTTATCGGACCAGCGAGTAGCCTTGATAAAGTTCCTCCCGAGGCGCCCGCAGCCACTAACGCGTCTCTGTCACAGGTTCCTTCCAGAACGTCACAACCCCGAATTTCGGATTAATCATGCGGCCGTCTTTCTGGAGGGGCTTATGATGAGGGGCAACTTTTTATGAGTTGATTTATAAACAACCTGAATTCTCGGTAACCTATAAAGCATCTATAGCTAAACGATTTTTCAATTCCACTTCATAATCAGAAGCAATAATTGTAGCCGACTATGCTTGGGACCCCCTTAAACTTGCCAAAATGGTAAGATACCCAGACATATAGAACTTAATTATACTGGTTGATAACTCAAAAATATATCCAGGCTCGAGGAGAACTCTCACCTACTCCAACTACCAATCAATAACTATTGCGTTTACAATAAGGATGTGACCGTTATGGTGTGTATTTTCAGCATTATAGACAACCTTTAATCTTCACTAACAATGACACCCTAGATCGTAGGTGGCCTTAATGCTTGCACTGATTACCACATCAACGAAACTGCTAAGTGGTTCTACTAATACAAGGGTACTATACTGTTAAAGGTAGTCGACGATCGCAAATTTCGAGACATAACAATCGGTGAGGGCAAGATGTTCCTTCTGCTATTCAATACGTTGCATAATCTTGTCCGGTTTGCGAATACAGTAAGGATAGTCCTAGAGCAAATACGTTTGAAGGAGTCAATTAATTGGTTAAGATGGTATTGCGCAAAGTGTAATTCAGTGGTAGATGAAGTTGCTTTCCACTGCACCGATCTGAGCACCCAGATTAAGGAAGATAGGTCTTACAAACAAAACGCAGTTTTTAAGATGGCTAGTTATATGTATATGTATATGTATATATGCTTATAATATAAAACAAATACTTTAACCTCACCTTCTATATATATTACTCAGACCGTATAATATCGATGACTGATAATATACTTGAGAGTAAGATTGTTGTTTGGTCAGAGGAGTTAATGTTAAGCTTAGAGAAAAGGATAAAATAAGAACCTTTAACTAGCTGAGAGAACCTTAAATGAATGAACAACATTTGCGCTTAAATTGCTTTCTAAAGTTTTAAAAACATTATAACATTACAAGATTAAGGACTTAAGACTATTTGTAAAAGAGGCCCTTTTACTTTCTGTAGTTTTTAGCCTATTTTATAAATAGTACTTTATATGTCAAACCTTAGCTTACCACATCCTCATACTTTTCAAGAGGTCATAGGGCAACAAGTCTCGAATCTAACCTGCTAGACGTAAATAAATATCATCATCATGTACCCTAATGTAGACTAAGATCATTTAGTGTAAATAAAGACTAAAGGAGGTTTTGCAAATGGAAGTTGAGATATAAAAGCGATCTAGTCTAGATGCAAATCAAAGTTTCTTCTTAAACTACGTTCCTTGCAATCGTAATGTCGTTTTAATTTTGCGAAAATTACACGTTAGTCAACGTGATACCTGGAGCGTTAAAGTAACTCTATCCTAGCGTTTATAATAGATGTTCATGATACTCTCAGATCCTTTCATTATTCAACATCTCCGGTTCGTTACTCTTTTGAATGTTGATAGTTTATTTTAGAACTTTTTCAACTGACTAATCTTAAAGCTATGAAAACACATGTAACACAAATATTATAAAGAAATCGAGGGGTCGAACGGTCTAGACCAGACCGTGGCTTTTGTGAGGACCGTTTCAGATCGTGATCCGTAAGGTCCGGTCTGAAGAGCAAAATTTGAGACTGAACCCACAGACTACGGTTCGGTCTAACAACAAATATGGAGACGATCTAGATCAGACTATAATCTTACGGTCTCTTATATTTGGTGGGATCGTGATCCGTTCTGACCAAAAAATGAAGACCATGCTATGGTCCGGTCTCAAAAATCTGGGGCCAGACTGTCAGTTTACGGTCCCGTCCAGACGAGACCACGGTCCTATGCAACGGTCCAGGGTAGCATTACGATTACAAATTATTGGACAACACGTGGATAACTGACTCTACAGTCAAGCTCTGAAGAAACTGCCTATCTGTTTAAACTTAAAAGCTTCATTACTACCAGATACCATCACTCTGATAACAAATCAGCTACCTTCAATAAGTACTCTTGTGGCGCCGTCTGAATCTGGGTATTTTGACAGCGCAACAACTGAAAACGAACGACTCGTAAATAGAGGTCCTAACCCCAAGTTACCCCTTTAGTGTCGATCTAGATGTAAGCTAAGTTAATGCTAATTGAAAAGTATTATGTCACATGGTCCAAACATTAACCATATAGGTAGGCTATTTTGGTTTGGTCTGCAGATTCTAATTTTAACTGGGATTATCTTTACATAAATTTCCGAGAATTCCTTGTATATATTCATCTACATTTATTCAGCTGCTGGACTTTTTTATCATACCCAATGTTAAAATTGTTTAAAAACTTGTGTGAAGTGATTTTCAAGGTATTCTTTTCTCTTATAAGATTACCTAGAATTCATAAACAAGCACCTTTTCAACATTCGAATCATTGGGATCAGCTTTCCTTAGAAACGATTGAATATATTGTCAAATTTTTATCGTTAGAGTCAGCAGCAGCATTATCACTCACCTGCCGACGTTTCTATATTCTTTTTAAAGACAATTATCTACAAGTTGCCAAACAACTAGACAACAACTTAGACTATTCTTTTGCATTATTACTGGAAAAGGATTTACCAAATCATATTGCTTGCTTTCACTGCAAAAGTTTCCATTGTGTCAGTGACAAAAAAGCAAAAAACCATATCCTGTCTTCTCGAGATATATACCAAAGAACACCTTGTATGAAAAACAGCCATAAAAAGGACACAATCGAAGACTTTATGTCTTGGTATTTCAATCCTATCATATTTCGCATGATCATGAAACGACATCGACAAATGTTATCATATGAAAATTTACTTCAACATTTATCATTTAAACATATATACTTCGGTCATTATCCATATTTTATTGAATGGATTTCTTTCTCAGCTCGAGTCTGCAAAAATTCATTATTTGTACGCCGTCAATCTATTTTTATCCCAAGTATAAATGAAAACAATTGGGAAAGACTCATTTGTCCTCACATTTATATAAAGNAAAAAAAATGGAAAAGAATGTTCATATTATACGAAATCTATCGACTCTCCGATTAATAAGGGCCTTATTAAATGTCAATTCTGTCGTTCTGAATTTCGAATTGACTTCAGAATGATGAATGGCGTTTGCCTGTTCATGTTTCTCACAGTATGGAAAGACCTTGGTCAAGGAAGATCACACCTAGATCAGGATTGGCAAAGTCATATTAACAAGGGCGACGAAAAGTTTATGTCTGAAGTTGATTTCGAACTTGGCTCTCTTTGTTCAGAATTTGAGCAAGATGATTTTAGATACGACTCAATCATAAGTTCAGCAGAAGTAGACGATTTAGTAGGAATATATTGGGCATATTCTGAGAGCAGTTGGGTTTTTACAGAAAGAGAAGCTTGGAAAAATTTTTACTCTAATCACTATCGTGATGGTTATAAGGATAGGAGTATTGGTAATAATCATCTTTATGAGAGTATGCCTTGGTGGTTTCAGCACAATGTATCATTGAAGAAAGATTCAAGCTTTTGACCGTTGTTAATTTGTTAATTATATTTATTATTTTGCTAAGTATAAACTGAAAATGAAATATTAATTTTCAAGTATAATTCAATTACGGGCATGTATAACAAATTATTATTTTTTAGAAGTCTTATAATTATGTTTTTGCTGATCTTATGAAAATGTATGCTAAGGTGCTAGTTTTACAGAGTAAGGAGAGATTAATAAATAGCCACAAAAGGGTTATAAAGACATAATTGAATAACAACATCTATAGTAAGTCTAATCCCAGAAGTTGAGAATTATGTAACGAGTCCTACGGCCGTCATAGTCGTGCTATAGTCATCACAGATCAGAGGCATTAGAGCTTTTGTGTCTCATGTGGTTTCATCCCTTCCATAGGGTTCTCAGACGCACTGTCCTGGGAACCATTCTCCGGATATCATTGATCTTATGAGTGCTTGAAAGGTAAAAGAGATGTCATTTTTCTCCATCTAATACATAGTTGCGGATTATCTAGTGATGTTTAGAAATATTTGATCTTGCTTCCTAATAGTTACAGACAATCAAATTTTGCAAAAGGAGAATCCTTAATACATGACTGCTAATACTATTACATAGTATGTTAATTGTCTGATAAGCCATACCTATCTGACCCGATATACTCTTTTCCACCCCCTTGTAGTTGTGACCTAATTGCAGGAGCAATAAATTGGAAGTCAAGAAGAGTGACCAGAACATAGATTGTTCAACGAAGTTAGGAACTTTGTTACAATATCGGACTAGGAAAGCCTCGGAGTATGTGTATTGCACTTCCTTCCTGTCACGGAAGGACGACCAAGCATCATTCTCTCATCGAAAGACACAGCAACAAGTCTCAAAATGGTATATCGCGGTATAAGGATTGACTTGGTGGGGCTAAATTCCCGTGGTTCGGTCGAGCAATCCCTAAAAACGAATTTTGCATCCATTTAACCTTCATTGATTCAATGGGAAGCCAAATCCTAAACATTATGGCATTCGAAGAATTCTACAATTCATTTGTCCCCTTTATCCTTGGTTTGTATCGTGCTTTGCATGATTAAATACTTGAAGATAGCATCTTATTGTGATTTGCATTTGATTTAATTCTATAAGGGTCTAGATTCTTGAAAATGTTGTTATTTTTTGGAATGACTACATTTCAGAATGAAGTTGCCACTAACCATTGATAAGTGTTTCCGTGGGAATCCAGTCCTTAAAATAACTTAGCCACCTCAAATTTCAGCAGTCGTTCATTCAGTAACAGCGTACGTAAACTACTAAATGTGTTTGGTGGATTTTATTTGAAATATTCGTTGTTGGAGCAGGAGTGATTTCTAAAGATTGTGGCTGTCTTATGTGTTTCTATGAAGTCGATGATGATGATAAAGATCGTTATGATTCTTACCTAGGTGGTAAATACTCCTGTTGCTGTAAATAAAATTTTGTCGCAGTATTAACGACTTTTTACGTTTGAAACGACAACATTCATTGACAAAGTGCAGCCGGATGCGCCACGACCCTACACGACAAGAGCGCGTTCCATAGAAATTGAGACGAAACATTCCTTCTGCAGTAATTGCTATTATTAAAAAATCTCGCTCTCAGCCTTACTTCATCTATCCTCAGGCTATTTTGTTTTCTATTGATCCTGATAAATCTTTAACAACTCAAAATGTTTCCTAGAGTCCCTATCTACCGTTGTCATACGAGCACACCTTCTAACGCGTCAGACAAATAATTTGACAATGCTATTTACCTACTCAATTCTTATTCTAGGCTAGTTTATTATACTATAGAGTTCCTTTTCCCAAATAGAGTCTAATTTGACTAATTTTATGCCATTAGAATCTTAGAATATCCAGAATCAGCATCTTCAGAGCACAGTCGTAGATCCTGCTAGATGTGACTGATTGGGACAACATAATTCGTATAAGCTTCGAGAGGATCTGGTCCTATGAAAAAGATATTTCCAATAACAATTGGATTCATCTTCTGCACAATGAAGGTTCACTTCTTCAATTATTTCGAAAGCGAAATATTGCGCCGGATCCTATACTGAGAAGAGAAGCTATAGGAATGCCAAAACACAACTGGTAAAAAAGGGCATTAGCAAATTGAGTTTCCAAACTCTCCGGTAGGTTCCAAGTCTGCGGTTGGTGCAAGAACACAGATATGCCAGAAATCAGAGCAAGACAGGACAATATTTGTCATATACCACAAGCCAATATGTCAAATGCAGAAGGAGAAATCCAATAACATCTAACACCATGTTACCATGTCCCACAAGCCCAGTTTGCAACACCCCTCACTCAGCTGCCGTTTAGACGCCCTCCAATCTCCATCAATACCTAAATGTAACCCGGTAATCTTTCCCGGCAATTTCCTAAGTATCAATCTTAAAAGGATTAAGACAGGGGGACCTAGAAGTAAATTCCATAGCTACCAAATACATGTGAACGATGCGTAGTGTATCCAACACCATCTTTACCAACACCATGTTCCTTTATCTTCCCCAATATAATTAACCAAGTAAACAAAGCGTGATATTGTATTCTTCAAGATAGAGTAACGTTGCAAGTACACGGTGGTGCAAAATGTTGATTGCTAGAGTGAGTGATCTAGAGGATGGCCTAGAGAATAACAGAGTGTCAGCATTATTCAAGAGCTATAGGATGACCAACAAAACTGTGCAAGTTCAAATAAGGTAATATTGTAAAATAATTGTATAGGAATGCCTAACACCCCCATGGAATAGATGTTATAGATGCCTAATAAATGTCAGATTTGAGTCACACTGCATGTTGGGAGAGGAATGTTTAAAGGAAACAAGAATTTACTAAAAACAAAAGAAAAAAACAACAAGAAAAAAGGAGGGGAAAAGGAAAAAAAGAAAAAAGGAAAAAAGGAAAAAAGAAGGATATTCAACAAAATGAAGATGATGAATGAGAAGAGATTAGTTCTATTGTAGTTTTTATAGAAGTAGGCTAGAATTGATTCTTTGTTGTATTTGGAATAAAACCTACCCATGTCACATGATAAGGATTACCCCTGGTCATGTGGCGTTTTTAGCACAGGACAAATATTTTGAAGTCTACATCTGTACAGAAGTCACAATAATATCAGATAATTATCTCATGTTATAAATAATATATTAACTTTAACATTAAAAATACTTGTTAGTTAATATAAAATAAAAAGATTATTTTATATATTTTATATTATAATAAACTACTTAACCTTTTAATAATAATTGTCTTTTCTTGTTTAAGATGTTATTAAAATTAATTAATTGTTATTTAACATAATTATTATTGTTAATGTTTGTTTATATCTTTAATTAAACAAAATAAAAGATTTAAAAAGTACTTTATAATTAAAGTAATTATTAAAATGAAAAAAGAATAGAATTATTATTCATAATATTAGTTTAATAAAACTTGTAAACCTTTTGACTTTATTATTTATAAGTTTATGTCGGTTCACCTCTACGGTGAACGTACATCTCCAATATATGGAGGTAATACGTGTTGATATAGTGGTTGATTGTTGTTAGCTATAGGTAGGTTCGTACTGCGGTAGTTATATGGAGAGTACTGCCGTGCAGTACCGCCCCACCCTACCGCAACCGAACTAGCCTAATCCTATCTACACGTGCACCTAATCTACACGTGATTCTAGCTTACATGTGACTATGCCAACAGTTTATTTTTATTAATATATTATATAATATAAACTATTATAATAATAAAGTTTGTTTTAAGTTTAATAAAAAATGTTAACTTTATATTTAGTAAATTATTAAGTATAATAATAATATTGTTAAAGTATTCTTTAAGCTTAACTAATATTAATCTTTAAGTTTTATTACTTATTAAGTAAATGTTTATATATAAGTTAACTAAATAGTTTTAGTAATTTTAAAGATATATGTATAAAGAGTACAAAAAGGTTATTTATAAGTATTGTTAATATTATTAATAGTTTAAAGTATATATAAATTACTTGTTTTTAAAAGAGATTATTAAGTTACTATATAATAACATAAATCCTGGTGTTACCGATCACCCTGTGTTACCGATCACTTCCCTACCAAATCATCAATTCTATCAACACCACAACTTTCAANTAATTATTTTTTAACCACAACATGTTGTAATACCGAAAAAGCTACTTGTACAACAAGAAGGAAGAATCTCTCTTGTTATAAACATGCTTAAAAACAAGAAAATCAAGTCAATTCAAGTTATAGCATATAGTTTTGATATTCTATTTGTTACTTTGCATAATTGAATGTATGGACACCTTGAAGCTTTTACTACTTACAACAAAAGATTCAGGATAACTCAAATTAAAGAGAAATCATTAGTAGAATGGATTATTTCTATAAGCAAACGAGGAATACCTTTTAAGCCTTTAAGTGTGTAAGTAATAACTAATATTTTACTTTCTAAGCATAGTAAACCTACTTCTCCTTCATTTGTAAGTAAAAACTAGGTTTAATAATTTTTAAGTTATTATGCTGAATTAATTATTAAATATATTCGTAAATATAATTATCAACAAGTTAAATACAAAGATCTAAGGCTTATTTAATAATAATTTAACTAATTTCTTAAAATCAAGGCTTAATATAGAATCTTAGACAAGGACACTTATAATTTTAATAAAACAAACTTTATAATAAGTATAATTACTATTATAAAAGTAATTATAACTTCTGAATGTTTTAACAAACTTTTATTATTATAACTTAGAAATTATAAATAAGTTATAATTATTAAATTAATCAATGTTAACAGATAAGTTTTATTACCTTTAATTATTTTTAAGAATAAACATTATTAACTAGCTTTGAGTAATCTATTACTTGAAGGTTAGAAAGATGAATAAAGTAATAATAGATAAACAAACAATTAAATTAACTTTGAATAGCTTAAGAAAACCTTTGAACTTATTATTAAAGAAAGAATTAAAGGCTAATATTATATGTTAGTTCTTGATGGTCATAAAAGTTATATAACACTTGAATTTAACTTATTTTATTCTTAGTACAAAATTATTTTAATGTATATACTTCCTTATTCATCATATCTCCTTTAACTACTTAATGTAACTTGTTTTTCAGTTGTTAAACACATGTATAATGCTTAACTTGAAAACAAAGTACATAGTAGAATTCAATATATCAACAAGGAGGATTTCCTAGAGTTATATCTAATTGTACATTAGCAAACTTTCAAATCAACAATTATTCAAAGTAAATTTGTAGTTATTAGATTAATTCCTTATAAACCAGAGTATATATTAGTTAAATTGCATGTTCAGGTTGATTATACACCTATACCTTCAAGGAGTACTTATAATAATAATTCTAGAGTATGATAAATTCCATAAACACCTTATAACTTTGTTCAATTACATTTATAATCTTAGTCTATTCAACAATTGCTTAAAGAATAATATAATCTTATAACCCTTACAAAAACCACTTTAAATCAACTAGTTAAAGGATGTGAAATGGTCATGTATAGTATAGTATTTATAATTGAAGATATAAAGTGATTATAAGTTGAAAATACTTTAATACAACGAAAATTATATAGATCTAAGAAACAGTTAGTTCATACAAGCTCTTTAACAAGGCAAGAAGCTCAAGAATTGGCTTAATTAAGTGCAATTGCTCAGGAAGTGGTGGAGGTGGCAAATTCAGAGGATATAACCTAAACCTTACTAACATCACAGCAATAGCTATCCAAGTGCTCAGGGTGTGGAAGTACAAAGTATAAGATAAACAAATGTCCTAATTTAGCTAGTCATTAAACATATTTGAATATTAGTTATTTGTGGTTGAATATTTAATGTTGAATGCGAAGTTGAAGAGGAAGTGATCGGTAACACAAGATGATCGGTAACACTGGGATTTACGTTATAGTTAAGGCTGTTAATTGGTCATGTTGTACCTTATACTTAAGGCCACAACATATGTGTTGAACAGGCTACGGCTACCGATATCATTAGTGTTGTAGCCTCAGGTATTTGATACACTCACGTGACAAGCCATGGCAAAAGCTATATGAAGTTATAGAGTCGGAGTCAGGGCAATTATCATACCTGTGAGACATTTTCACATGAAACATACGTTTACAGGTGCGTATATGATATGGGTGTATTTCCCCAGCTGTAGCTGTTATTAGCTAGTTGTTATGATAGTTGAAAATTCATACTGTAACTTGTGTACATACCAATGATATCAGTAGCCGTAGCCTGTTCAACAGGTTATAAGCCTGGAGACATGTCTTAGTAGTACATTAGACAACTCCCTGAACATTGTAATAAAGCTATATATGTTAGCTTAATTACAAAGACTATGGAGGTTGATTCTAGCTAGGACAAGCCTTGTATTATAAGACTTGGGCTACTGAATTACAGAACATGAAGTGTTTAGGTTAAGGCTTATTTACAAGGGCAAGAGTTATAAGAAGTAGTTTCCCAGGGTATATCAATGTCCTAAAGTACTACCAGAGAATCATCATTATCATATAAGAGTAACTTATTATCTTAAGATATCCTATTACCTTCTATAAACCATTTACAGTTTATAAGTATAAATAAAAAGGCAAGGTTAATTATCATGTTATATTGTACTTCTTTAACCTTAGAAATGATTATAAATCTAGAAACAACAAAAGAGTAATAAGACATACTTAAAGAATATATAACTTCTTTAAGGATATAACAATTAAAGGCTAAGTTAATAGCCTTTAATTCATATATGCTATTAAAGACAAATGTTATAGTTTTATAATTAGTTACAAACTTTAATACTTTATAAAATAAGATTAGTATAATTTCTAAAGATAATAAACCTTTAAATAATACTAAGATAACTATATTACTCAGAATTGTAAAAGTTATAGATTTACATTTTCATTTTATAATTACTTAATTATTACTTAACAAGTAAGACATTGATAATTATAATGTTGTTATTACTTATTTAACAGAATTTAAATGAAGGATAAAGCTTAAGAAGCTAGCTAAGGAGAATGTCCTGAATATTATTGAAAAAGGTAAGAAGAGTAAAAAGGATAAAAAGCTATTCAAAGGAGTATACTTTAACTATGGCAAAACTAATTACATAATAAGATTTTGTAAAACATTTAAAAAGGAAGGTAATTCAAGTCTTAGCATAAGAGCTTTGCTTATACCTAGTAGAGTAAAAGAACAACTTAAAGAAGTATAGAAATCGAAAATGAAAGTTAAAATAACTAAGGAGACTTATTAGAGTATATCTATGAGTAATATAGAAGAACAAGAGTATCTTATGTATATTATAGATGATAGTTCTAATGAATTACTATAAGTAATCAATTCAAGAGCTTTGTATTACATGATGTACTTAAAGGAAGCCTTTAACGATTATAAGTTATTTAAGATACTGATTTAAGTGATTATAATGAATGGAATGAAGATCTAAGTTGTGAGAACTGAGAATATACTTATTAAAACTACTTTAAATGGAAAGGTAGAATATATAAAGCTTATAAGTATTTTACATATGTTAAAGTTAATTAATAGTTTGATTTTAGTATTATAACTCCAGGATAAGGGACTAACAGTTGAAACAACTGTAAGGAAGGCTAGAAAGCTTTTAATTAAGTTATATAACAAGGTTATAGAAGAAGTGTTTTGTATTAGACATTTATACACCTTGAAAAGCATTGTACAATCAGAACAAGCTTTTATAACTACTGTTACAAATGCTAAAATGCTATAATATCATCAATTTGGGCATTTAAGCTTAAAAAGCTTAACAAGGTTATACTAAGCTACTACAAGTAAAGAATAACTTGTAATTACACTAAAGGAGTTATGTAAGGCTTGTACAATAGCTAAGAAGGTGAAAGTGATTAATAAAAAGGGTCTTAAACAGGTTATAAAGTTATTAGAACACATATATACTAATATGTAAGGATTATACAAGATTCTTAATTGTAATAAGAATACTTACATGATCACCTTTACAAACAAGTACATTTGTAAAGTATAAGTTTATTTTAGTCAAAACAAAGTAGCTATACATATTATATTCTCTGAATTCAAAGTTAAAGTAAAGCTTGAAACAAGTTACAAGATTAAGGTTGTCAAATGTAACAATGTTAAAGAATATATAGCTTTAGAGAATCAAATTAATAAGATTACAAGAATTTAGTTTGAATATATAATGCCTTATTTTCATAAGTAATTAAACATTCTTAAACAGTTAAATAGAACATTGATTACACTAGCTAGAACTATGTTATGAAGTAATTAGTTACTAGTTATATTTTAAGAAGATACTGTNAAAAACAACATGTTATATACACAACAGAACTCTTATTAAACTTGATAACAAGACACTTAAAGAAGTATATAATAACAAGAAGTTATATATTGACCATTTAAAAGCTTTTGAGTATATTGCCTACTTAATTATAACAAAGGAAAAGCTTACAAAAATAAAGTTAACAAGTTTAAGATATTGTTTTATTAATTATATGATTATAAACCATTAGTACAAGTTATACAACTTAATAAGCTATAATGTTATAATTATATCTTCACCTACTTTTAAGGAAAACTTATAACTAGATTTTGAGTAGAATAAGCCAATTATAAAACTCATAGAAAAGGTAGAAATATTAGACTTTATAAAACTACTAAGAAATATTTTAAAAAAACACAAATTTACGAATGAATATAACTGTTAACTAATCAAGTTAACATGATGTTGAAGCTGGCTAATCAGAATAAGAAACTTCTATAACGTTAAAGGAGAAAATAAAGCTTATAACATTGGTAGTTACAGGAATTAATGTTCTAAAGCCTTTAGAAGAGCCTTTAAAAGAGCTTATAGCTGTAAAGCCTCAAGAGTTACATAAGCTGTTAAAGCCTCTTGACATTACAAAACTTATAAATCTAAAAGAGTTTAAACCTAATAATTATAATACACTAGAATTAAGGTTAAAGGACTTAGAATCTAACAATGTTGAAAATATAATTGAAGTTGATACTTCAACAGTTATAACTAAATAAGAAACTTCTTACAAGCTTCTTATAGTCTGTAAAAGTAAAAGGGTAAAGAAGCTTAACCATAAAGCTTAAGAGAATCTTGAATCAACATTTCAAGTAGAAGAAGTGTTCATCTCTAAGAATAAACAAGAAGCTTTAAGAGATTCATTATAACTAATTACTATAGATTTAAAAATCAAGAAATTATAAGCCTTTAAAATGTAAGAAATTAGAGATCTCCTAATAAGTAGTAATTTAGTTAACTACAAATGAGTGTTTATAGTCAAGTATATTCTTATAAGCTTGGTTGATTACTATAAAGCACAACTAGTAGCTTAAGGATTTAGTTAAACACTTAAAGACAATTATTTAAAAACCTTTAATCTTATCATAAGGCTTAAGTTGTTAAAAGTACTCTTAACAATTATTATGATAGAGGATCTTGAAATATATCAAGCTAATGTTATAAGTGTTTACTTAAAGGTAAAGCTTTATACTATTATATATATAAGGCTACTTAACATCTTGAATGTAATGAAAAAGAAAGTATTAATAATAAGATAATTGCTTTATAAGCTAAAGCAATTAAGTAAGGAGTAGTATATTAAAAGTTATACAAGTTTTGAATTATTTGGTTTTAAGCCTTATTATAATAATCTAAGTGTTTTCATTAACTAAGACAAATCTATGATAATTAAACTGTATGTTAACAATATATTAGTATTAAGAAAAGACTTTAAAACTGTTAAAGCTATAATTGATAACATTAACAAGAGATGGCAAATCAAAGATTTAAGACTTGTATAATGAATATTAAGACTTAAGGTTATATATAATAAAGTTAATTACAGCTTACAGATCAACTAAAGCCAGTATATTACTGAATTGGTTAAAAGGTTTCATTTACAAGACATGAAGTTAATAAATTCACTTGTTACAGACTATAACATTTTAATGAAAGGCTTACCTGAAGAGTTATAAGCTGATCAAGTATTATATCAGGAGTTAATTAGCTAATTAGGATAAGTAACCAAGGGTTTTAGATTTGATATTAATTATGTTGTTAATCAGTTATAACAACATTATAACATCTTAACTATAAGGCATATGAATGTTAGCTTATAGGTTATATAGTATTTGAATAGAACTATAAATAAAGAGTTATATATAAGTATTAACAAAGACTGTAATAAGCTTGGAGAACTTATAAGAACTTGAATTCAAGGTTATAACAATGTTGACTATGTTAAAGACTTATTAGATTGATGCTTAATTATAGGATATATATTCTTGTTGAATGGAAGTCTTATTTCATAGACTTCAACAAAACAACAATGTATAGTTATGTTAACTACTGAATCAGAGTATATAGTACTTTTAAAAGCTAGTAAGCAAGGATAATAGTTATAGTCCTTACTCAAAGAGTTAGGATGAGGTAAGCTGTTAAAGGATGATTTGGAGGTTCTTATATTCAGTGATAATCAAGTTTGTATAATTATTACTAATAAATTAATAGTATATAAGCGTTTAAAGTATATTAACATCAGATATCACCAAATCAAGGATCTGATTACAAGTAGACAGATATCTGTAGAATACTGTTTTACAGGAGATATGAAGGCTGATATGTTGACAAAGCCATTAACTTATCAGAGCTTTTAAAAGTGTATTAGTAGAATGCTTTAGTAATCACCAAATTAGACAGAATTAGTAGACCTTACAACAGGTCAGACATATGAAAACATCGTATGCAATTACAAGTTTATGGAACTGATTTCTTGATGTTTTGCTAGCAACAAATTGTTGGTTACAGTGGTGAAATAGGGGGACTGTTGTAACCTTAGGTATTTGATACACTTACATGACAAGCCATGGCAAAAGCCATATGAAGTCATAGAGTCGGAGTCAGGGTAATTATCATACCTGTGAGACATTTTCACATGAAACATACGTTTACAGGTGCGTATATGATATGGGTGTATTTCCCCAGCTGTAGCTGTTATTAGCTAGTTGTTATGATAGTTGAAAATTCATACTGTGACTCGCGTACGTACCAATGATATCAGTAGCCGTAGCCTGTTCAACAATATGTATTAAGCCTTACATCCAAGGCTGAAATTCAACATAGCACTGCGGTTACGGCTACCGACCCACTCATCTACGGCTTTTATACCGAACATCTCATGGTTACTAAGTATTCAATGGTAGCCCCGAATAACAAGGACATGTCTTCAGATAGCATACCTCTCACACGAAGGGTCTCTCGGCGCTACGGTTTCTCTTGCACCAACTGCCGTCGCAAAAAGATTCGGTGTAACGGAGAGAAGCCGGTTTGCAAGAATTGCAATGGCAGACTGAGAGCTACCTGCTCTTATGGACGGCCAAAAGTTACAGAGCTTCAGTTGGACCGAGCTTATCAACAAGTTCAGAGGTTGCAAGAGAAACTGGATGCCGCCTTAGGTCAACAGAAAGCAGACAGTGCAGAGAAGCAACCAGAGGCTCACGAGGAGCTTTTCTGGTCACAAGTCAGCATTGATGATCAAGGGACTGTAAGTTGATTGTTGATATTTTTACTCAAGAGCAGTTGTTAAGAAATTCTCTACAGCCAAATTATCATGGGTCAACGTCTCGCTTTCATGCACAAGTTGCCCAATCTGAGACCGAGAAACTAGTTGATCTTCGGGATCAGCTATCAGTACGTACAAGAAATACGGAGTTACAAGCACTTTACTCTATTGCGGAGCTATTGAAAGTGGTCTGGGAGCCTTTGGTGTACAAAAACCTGGATCAAGACCCCAGGTTTTCTCCAAAAACAGCGTCAATGTTGATGAAAATATACTGGACATGGCAACATCCATTACACAATTGGGTTTATCGTCCATGTTAGCAAAGCTCTATTATCCTATTATAAGGACCAGCTAACTCTCACTAGGCTTTTTCCGGGACATGGCTTTAGGTGGACCTTACTATTCCGAATTTCTGTTGATGTCTATATTTGCCCTAGCAGCGCGACATGTTGACAAGAATAATCCTGAATACCGCGAATTGGCTCAGGGTGAAAAGTTCTTGGACATGGCAAAGTCGCTACTTCTCGCAGAACTGTCCCAGCCAAAGCCCAGGATCCCTACTATTCAAGGCCTCCTAATACTTGGCGGCCGTCAGTGTGCTATAGGGAACAACTCTGAAGGATGGTTATACACCGGTATGGTGAGTTTGTTTGATAATCCTAAATCAACAAGAATAGGTAACTGAAGTTCTTCGAGGCAATTCGAATGATGAAAGACGTGGGCCTACATCTCAATCCACAAAAGCTGCGACGACTGGAAAGCTTGGATGTTGCTGATTTAGAAGCTCGGAAAAGGCTCTTCTTTGGTGCCTATATATGGGATAAGAGCATAAGCATCTGCCTTGGACGGCCGCCGACATTGACTGAGATGCCTCAGTCAATTGATGATATTTGTAAGTCCAACGGCCTTTCGTAATACATTCAGACTAACAGACACCAGTCGACCAATTTGATGACCTTGAGCCATGGAACCCTGTCTCTTTTGCAGATGTCCATCATTATCCGCAGACACAATGCTATAACACGGCGACATTCAAAGAATTCTGCCGTTTAGGAGAGGTGCTGTGATTGTTTAAACCTCTATAAAGCAAGTCTAATGTGAAATTTAGGTTATATCTCGAATATACTCATTAGTATACAACAAGCCTAAGGACTTGCGCTCTATCCATGATATCAAAGACTTAGAGAACAAACTGTACAGGTGGTTCCGTAATCTGCCATCAGTCTTAAGAATTGACGATATTGCCATGGTTGAACACTGTCCTCCTCCGCATATATTCACTTTAAAGTAAGTTTCCCAGTTTTCCACTATTCATTTTTATCTATGACACCCAACTAAATCGAATCAAATAGCATACTATACCATACTTTGCTTATTCTCATCTACCGGCCATGTCTCCAAGAGCGAAACATGCCGCATCTTCAGCAATACGCAGAGACAGTTTGTTCCTCGCGCTCAGTAATCATCAATGATTTATTCCTGCTCTATGGCCGAACCTTCAATTACAAGTTCATGACATACCTTACTAGCTATTGTATCTATACAGCAGCCACCATCAATGTCTATGATATCAAAAATCCTAGAAGCAGCTCCGTTGTACCCAATGCCGCTGCACGACTTAGCGTCTCTCTCCAGGTGCTTGAACGCGAAGCACTCCAAGCACCTGGAATACACCGCAGCATTGACATTATCAAGATGCAACTTCGAACATGGAACAGTCACCCAACAGGAATATTGCCATCGCCTCAGTCTTCTAGCGTTGGGCATATGAACTTCGGAAATGATAACATGGTGGAATCCTCAGCCTCGCAAGAGAGCTTGTTGGCCACATTACCACCCAGTCAAACTGTGGTAAATGTGAACAATGACATGCTATCACAGCAGGTGTCGGATGATGGTGATTTTGACGGGATTTTCATGGGTGCGGGCGGAGGATTCCAACCGAATGCCTTTCATTGGACATTGGATGATACGTGGGACCTAGACCTGCAGTTTCCAGCAGAGTAGGACTTTTTATTACGATGTACTTACGTACCATATCATATTTACGTTTGAAAATTTTACGGCGAAAAAGAGTTAAGCATTTTACAAGATGTCTTTGTTACCTAAGCAATGATTCTAGAGGATATATCTGAAGCTGCTCCGAATATCGTTCTCCCCACCAATGCCATTACTGTCAGTTTCAGCCCTCTCCAGTATCTTATTATCTCTAATAAGCATCAGTCTAATAACGAAAGCTACAGCGGCAGTTAATAAGCATATCCCTGCGACGGCGCCACCTCCTGGAAGATACCTAGGGGCCCCACTAATAGGATACATATATGAACCATAGATTGATGACATACTGCCAATCATGTTGCAGATTGCGATTGAGGCAGAACGCTTGACGAGAGGTCGGAAGAAGGAGTTTGCAACCCACGTTAGCACAAGTTGGTAGGCAGGAACAGACCCAATTGGCATAAGGAACATTGCAAAGAAGCGTGGGCCAGTCGCCGTCGTTGAGATAACAATAATGTTCCCAAGGCAGCTGATACACATCAAACATATGATGTGAATGGATCTATCACCTACCCTTCCACTGGTCCACGTAACCAAAAGTGAGACCAGTAAAGTGGCAAACCATACGGGGACGGTGAGAAGGAGTGTTATGGTGCTACTGTATCCAAGCGTATCGACTATCGAAGGGAAGAAGTACTGGAAGGTTTGGGAGAGTAGGGACAGATGCTGGAAGAGGATAAAGATATACAGACGGTAATCGACGAGGGCCATCTTGAGACCGGTGAGAAGGGACACAGCGTCTGCGTCGTCATTGTCTTTGGCATCATCGACGAGGCGCCATTGGGCAAACTGCCGCTCTTCGTCGCTGAGCCATTTTGCCGTGGCAGGAAAGTTGGGAAGAACCCAAGCCCCGATCAGTGCAACGACAATTGTAATGTTTCCGCAAATTATGAAGAGCCATCTCCAGCCAGCGATTCCGCGTACACCGCTCAGATTTGCCAGCACGCCAGCTCCAATGAGACCACCACTAGAGTTAATTAGTATCCATTGTTGAACCAAGTTAAGGTAGATTGGAAGAAAGAGCATACAACATATTACCCAACATGTTTCCAGCATAGAAGTACGCAACTCGCTGTGCAAGCTCTGCACGGGTATACCACGTCGACATCAACATAATACCTCCTGGGAAAAAGGGTGCCTCTGCCACTCCCAGCATAATGCGGCATGCAAGTAAGCCACCGAAAGAGTGGACCGCAGCTTGTGTGGTAGAGATTACACCCCAGATAGCCATAACACATCCCAGATAAGTAGAAGGCTTAATCCTGGTGAGGAGCAAGTTCGACGGAAGCTGCATAAGAACGTAGCCCTGTATTGTGTCAGGAGGAGTATACCATAGGCAGGGCGGATCTAAAGACGCGGAAACTGACCACAAAGAGAATGCTAGTTGCAAGGTTGAAGTCCGTTCCCTTCATCCCAAGGTCTTTCTCCAGAGTGCCCAGACGTGCCTGTGCAAGATTGGTTCGGTCCAAATAGTTGAGGAGAAACATTAGGACCAGGAGCGGCATAAGGCGAAGGTCGATTTTGCGAACAAGTTTGGTGGTATGCTGTGCTGTTGGAGATCAGCATCAGGCATCAAGCATCAAGCATTAGGCAGGAGTTTGGATTATTGAATAACCGCATACCCTTCCACTCTTCGTCCTTTCCGGCGAATGTGAGATAGAGTTGAAGCGTGGGATCTTCAGACCCCTTCGCCGCTTCGACTTCAAGCACTGAAGATAGCTCGAATTCTTTATCCAAATTTTCTGTCGCCATCACGAATAAACGATGTTCTTGTCGTTGACTTGTAGTTGACTTGAGCGATGCTGATCAAATAATAACAATAATAACATGTGAGCTCAGAGCCTGACCTTCCTGGTTTTTTATGCCAAATTGGACGGCAGCTTAAAACTGGGACTCTTCCAGTTTCTCTCCTTTAACTTTACCACGCGATGCTCCTTTTCCCAATCGAGCGCAAAACGCGGGGCCCCGACTTCGGATGGCCACTCGTACACACGCCACAGCACTTGCATGCATGAACCGTGCAGCGTGAAGACTTCGGTATCATTCCAGCATCTGTATGATTCCAGTGTCGGTAAGGATCCAGTATCGGTATGATTCCAGTATCGGTATTATTCTAGTGTCAGTATCATACAGGCTTCGATATCTTGAACTCATCTGTGTGGATACTAAAGATTTACCTAGGGTATCTTATTATGCCGTCTCGCAGCTTTGCACTCTTTATATATTATTATCTTTAATCGTATTGTATGTTCTGTTTATAGGATACTGTCGTCTTCGCTTGACCTTCCAAAATGTCTCCGACAAAGACCTCGCTCTTGTACTCATATTCAACCATCGTCGAAGCCCAAAAGCTATTCAGTACTTTGATCAGCGATAATAATCTCCCCCTGTCTCCGGAGATCCGAGCCTGTGCTCAGCATATCACCATTTGTGGAAAGGAAACATGGCCAACTATCCCAACACCATGGAAGGAAACCGAAGCCATCACTACCTTCAAGGCGCTTGAGGCTGCTACTGCCATAGCCCTAGGTAAATTGAGATTCGGCTTTGATCAGACGGGCACGGTAGATGCAGACCACGCTACGACTTTCCTGTTCATGAATTATCTATCATCTATTGACGGGTATGGGAAATGGGACGCCAAGAGTGTCGAGCGACTGAAGCGTGAGTTATATATGGTCACCTTATTGATCCCTTTCTAACATTCATTAGCAACGGACTTGTTCGAAGCACAATCAAATCTCTACAGACGTCTGTCGTCAGGGGTAAGTCAACGCAAGCCCATCCAAAATGAGGTTGTTAGGCATTGATTATACAAAGACTTATTTGGTTGCAGATCTATAAGACTAAGGACCCCAATATATACTATCATACCCACGGAAGTCTTGACTCAACCCCAACACTTCAATTGATTGGGCTACCAGGATATAATCCCAAGTTAACGAGATATGATGAAATTGTGAATCAGATACAAAACCACTGCTCTAAATTTACAGCAGAAGAGCTTGATGCTGGAACAGAAAGAAACCGTCAAGCCGGAGGACCAGTGCTGAAGCGAGTCGATTTTCTCAAAACTGCACAAGGCCAAGCCGTCACAAAGGAGCCACTCATTTCCATGACTGAACTCGAATCTTCATCTCCACCAGCACTGTGGCCTGTTCTGCCCCCAAGTTCTGGTTCAGATAAACCTCAGATCTTGGCTGGAATCAAGATTCTGGATCTTTCCCGTGTCATAGCAGGCCCCGTTATATCCCGTACGCTTGCAGAGTACGGCGCGAATGTGCTCAAAGTGACAAGTACCGCCCTCCCTGATGTACCCTATTTCCAGCTGGATCTGAATTTTGGCAAGCGCACAACAGATCTAAATCTGAAGGATCCAGAAGACAGAAAGAAATTTGAA
Organism: Scytalidium lignicola; assembly: GCA_002812745.2. Lineage (NCBI taxonomy): Eukaryota > Fungi > Ascomycota > Leotiomycetes > Scytalidium > Scytalidium lignicola. The sequence goes on from NCSJ02000144.1 coordinate 100,745, forward strand.
GCACTGCTTGACGATGGCGTCGATGTGATAATTGATGGGTATCGAACCGGTTCACTCGAGCGTTTGGGATATGGCTACCAAAGTCTCGTCAAACGATTTGCCACTCGTGGGAAAGGTTTTGTATATGTAGCTGAGAACTGCTTCGGCTTCTCTGGGCCGTGGAAAGAGAGCAGCGGGTGGCAACCCATCGCCGATGCAGTATCAGGTGTTGCCTGGGGCCATGGACAAGCGTTAGGCCTCGATCAGCCCGTATTGCCTCCATTTGCAATCGCAGACTTTGCAACTGGAGAGCTGGGTGTTATAGCAGCTTTGACAGGGTTGTGGAACCGTGCTGTCAAGGGCGGTAGTTATCTGGCAACGGTGAGCTTGACAAAGTATAATCTTTGGTTACAATCACTTGGACAGCTTCCTCCAGAAGTTTGGGATCGTGTCTTTGAGGCGCACGCTGCCGTACCGCAGACCATACCCAAAATCCCTGGCGAGCCAGAGATTAGTATGCGTGCCTTGAATCATTTGTCAAATTTTGACATTGTGTCCAAAGCTGCAATGCAGTCAATGAAACATCTACATCCTGGATTATTTGATGATCGATATATGTTTGAGGCGGAATCTCCGGGCTTTGGAAAAGACGGAAAGCCTGGTCTCGTCAAGAGCTGTAAACCAGTGGTGTCGTTGAGTGCGACAAGGAATGAATTTACAAGAACTACAAGGCCAAATGGCCACGACAAGCCAATATGGAATTAAAACTAATTTTCATATAACCTTTAGACAATAGCTTATTAACAATTAATATTTTATAGCTGCCATGATTTATATAATTTATATCATAATTGTTTATATTATTTATTTTTTTGTAAATATGTCTCCCTTTATTTTCTTCTGAGAACGTGTATTTGATATGCTTCTGATACGCNTTTTTTATGACTTTATGGTTTGCTAGATTTTTAAAGGCTTACTTAAATCGAATCGCGAGTTAGCTAAATCGACTCAAAATCGCTGGTGTCAGACATAACCTTAGGTATAATACTGCTTTAGCCTTACATACAAATTAGTATGGCAACAAGAGATTGTATAATGTAATTAATTATACCTTTATTATCTGACAACTTTTTAAAGTTATGGTAATATTTTGATACAATCTTGAGTTTCCTGTATTACCTCCTAGGCTTCTAAAGCAAATAACATAAGTAAATCAGTGTATACCCCTTCTGGAAGAGTAAAGCTAGAAGACAGATTTTTAGTAGTTGTTTTAAGTAAAACTAATCATTAAAGTTGTTATGAATAACCTTAACTTTGTACAGAGGATATAATAAAATTTAATGGAAATTTATTAAAACATTAAATACATAAGTGTTATATATTACATAATTCGTTATAAGCTTTTGAGTAAAAGTAATGCTTGAAGAGCTTTATAATTATAAAGCATTACAAGGTATTAATAGCCTGAAGGTCATTGTAATTTCAAAGCATTTCCAGTATTTAAATCATTAATGTTTGTTTAATACTTTAACATTATTCTTATTACATTTTACTATGTCCTCTATATTGATTAATGATAATTGATTGATTTAGTTATAAGATATTGAATTGTTATGAAATAGTTATAAAACTGTATTAAATATATCTAATCGAAGCTTTTAAGGCTTCTTATACTCTTTTTGTTATACTATTTCTTATATCTAGTTTAAAACAAGTTATATATAATCTTGATTTTAAGGATATTATAATTTTTAAGCTCTTATATGATTTGTACTTATACTAACGTTTTTGTACTATAATTCAGTTATATTATAAAACTTATAAATAATGTTATACTTAAACTGATTTTGTATATTAAAGTATTCTTTGTTATATTTTAATTTTTCTTTATGATTAAAACTTGTAATAACTGTTTATAAGCTTTTAATTTGAAATTCAAATTAATTAATATCTTAAGTATTATTTTATAACTTACTTAAGTATCTTTTTAAATATATTAATATATTCCTTTTTAATCTTAATATAATAAACTAACTATTAGTAGAATAATGGTTATATACATATAATATTCATATGCTTTTATAAGCTAGTCCTGATTAAGTAATAAGAATAAGTGAAGCTTTTATAGCTTTGCCCTTTTACTTTTAATTATATAACAATTATAGAATAGTATAATGAGTATATTATGTATAATTATATATTATACTTTATATTATAAATAAACTAATACTAATCAGTTTGTACATACAAATCAAGAGATTATCATTTAATTAGTTAAACATCAAGTAGTCTACTTTTAAAGCTGAATCTTAAGAGATTATAACTTCTGTTTAGTTAAATGTCTAGTAATCTACTTACAAAGCTGAAATCTACTTAGTCAAAGGGGGAAATAGTTATTTACCAACTTATAACTTGATTAGTTAAATATTAAGCAATTTACTTTTGTAACTATTATTATTGAACTTGTTTTTGTTAAAAATAATATGTTTAGTTAAACATTAAGTAATTTACTTATAAAGTTATATAGTTAATGTTACAAAACTATACTATCCAGGTCACTGGATAGCAGGGATAAGGTAGATGTTCAGGGACAGTGGAAATGTATGATACACAAGCAGGTTACTAGGTTGAAAGTAGGATACAGTAATATATTTAGGTTGAACATGAGAAGTCTACTCTCATGTTCCTTCAGTGTGCTTATATAGATAATGAAATCCAACTGGACTGTTTAGAGTCCTTAAAGTTCTTTGGAGTCCCTTAAGGATCCTAGGACTTCATTATATGACCTCTGATTGTTAGGTTCTCTATGTATACCTTCTGTGTACTGAGCCTCAGGCCTATATCAATCAGCTTGTTAGGTAAAACCCGTAACATTATCCCCTTTCTGCATTAGTATCACCTTGACGCTTAACTTGTTGTCATGAATTATTTTGTTCGTTTGTCAATCCTTTTTTTTTCTTTTCAATATACCCTTAAAGCATTCTTGCCCCTTTCTTCCTTCTGATCTTAAGAGAAAGAAAAGAAAGAGAGTTACTCTTACTTTGACTATTAAGGACATTAGTAATAGTATAAATCCTTATTCTTATTGTTCTAAGGAGAATCGAAAGTGTATTATGAACTTCTCAAAGTCTTTATAATATTCTGAGTACATATGCATAAAGTGTTCTTGTAATATGTCTTCTGATTCTTAGAATAAGAACATTCCTCGTTCTTATGATTAGAAGTCTTTGGAAAAATCTATGGACAGATTACAAGCAGAAGAAGAAGAAGTCATAGCTAAAATCCTTCATTTACAAAAGCAACAAGCTCTTCTTCAACAGTAAAAGAATAAGATAACTTAGTATAGTCTGAAGTATTTAGACGAATTCAACGTTGTAAAAGAGAAAGAGAGGCAAGAGAAATTATCTGAAGAGTTATATTTTGCTTGTGTAAGTAAGGCTTTTTCCTTTGTTGTTAACCTCTTCTTTTCTGACCTTGCAATTCTATTACCTGGAAATCTATTCTAGGATAAGTTCAATAATATGCTTTTAGTAACTTTTTACAGCTTATAAGGTTAAAAGTAAATTCTTATCCATTTTCACTTTCTGGATATTCTATTCATTTAACCAAGTATTATAGTTTCTTATAATATATCTTATAACTAATAATTCTTTTAACCTTATATTCTTTTTCTAGATTAACTTCTTCTAGTATTAGTGTTTAAGCGTTTTCAAGTACTAGTTTAAGAAGTGAAACATAGAAAACAAGGTATATCTTAACTATTGTTAGTAACTTCAATTTATATGTTAAAAGTCTATAAACTTCTTTGATTTTATATAGTCTTATCTTTATTTAGTTTAATTTATTACTTAGTCTTATTATTTTGATGTTTCTTCTAAGAAGATAAACTTTATTCTCTTTTTTTATACATTAGTTTTATTAAGTGTTTGTAATCATAGTACTTCTTTATTCTTTCTTTAATATATTAAAGTAAGTTCT